>NDXB01019781.1:54523-140478 GCA_002631895.1 Agapornis roseicollis | reverse complement strand
TTTTTTTTTTTTTTTTTTTTTTTTTTTTTTTTTGGTATTGCTTTAATTCCAGCATTTTCACTGATGTATTGTACAGCTGGAATTCCTGTTAGTTGGCTTCATGTTGGTAGCCCATTTGCAACCGGTGGGATGTGCTTGCCTGTTGTGCCCTCTGCACTGGGCAGTGTTGGGATCCCTCTCTTCTCACTCCTGCAGCTTCCAGGGTTGTCAACGTCTGACAAAACAGCTTGTGACTCCCACAATTGTTCCTGTTCCCTAACCCAGGTACCTGCCTGCCTGCTGGCCATGCCTGCCAGGAGACAGATTGGCTTGTCTTTCCTTATCTAGGCAGATTTCCCAAAAGAGATTTTCCAAAAGAGATTTCCCTTCACAATAATCCAAATCCTTTTCACTAGTAGCAACAAACAAGTGTTTACAAATTACTCCACTGGATTCCACATCTCTGGATGTCTTAACGGGAGAAAGTATGTTTACTGTCTGTTTCCCACTGAAATCAACAGGAAAAAATGCTGCTTGACTCCCAGAACATGCTCTCCTTTGCCAAAAGGTGCTACCGTCACATGAGGCACAGCTGGGGAAAGACTTTTGGGCTCGTCAGTGCATCTCTCTGCATCTGTTCTGGCTGAAATAGAGGTTGTGGAACTCTTACCTAATAGTTCTTGGTGAAATCCAGTGTTTTCTGTTTGCGGCAGGTTCTGTCATGTTTTTTTGATTGTAATTGGTTTTATTTAAAGTATTTTGAAATAACTTTTGAAGCATATTATTGCCCCTGAAACTAAATCTGTAGGAGTTGCACCAGCATTACAGTTTAAACCTCTGTGATAAATACACTCAGAAAACCAATAGCTTCTTCCTGAATGACACCAGAAAATTAGGCAGATCTGTGTCACTCCCTTCACTCTTACATGTATGTAATGCCTATACACAAGTTTCACTGATAAAGTGAAAACTTTAGTGTTAAAAATCTAGTGGGCAAGGTGAATTAAAGGTCTGTAACGTGAAATCCTGTTACCATTTTTAGTTTGCTTGCTGTGGCAAGATGCTGGAGGTGTGTGCTGGACTGCTTGGGGATGCTAAGGGGATCCTGCAGTATTTTCTAGAAGAAGTGAACTGTTCTTTGGAGAAAATATGATTACTTTCATGTAAAGTCAAAAAATGAAAAAATAAGTGTAGCAATGTTTGAGCTGGATCACTTGCCTTTTGGATTGGTCATAAGGGCAAGTTTAGGGGACACTGAGTGAGGCTGTTGTAAATACTTTGCAGTTTTGGCTGTGCCTCTCTCAGTTTACACAACATGAAGCAGGATGCAACCCAACACTGATGAGTACTTCTGGCCACTGCTGTGGTATACCTATGAGAAAATAACAGTGGGCTGACTTGTAATATCAGCTCCTGCTATCCTGATTTGTTCTTTTCTCGACTCTCTCCTCCTGTCCTTGCTTTACCTCCTTAATATTCACTTTGGCTTCCCATAAGACTTCTTGGCTCTTTGTGTTGCTGCTGTGGGTTCTGCTGGATCACTCTTGCTGCTTGCAGCACTACTTTCAGCAGCAGTTATTAGTCCTCACAGCCTGCCTTTCCCAGTTGCCACCCCACCTCCTGTGCCCTTGGCACATGCACCAGTTGTTAATACTTCTTAATGCACCTTCCTTCCCATGACATCCGTGTTCTGTGAAAGCCTCTCCCTGTGGCCGTTCCCAGTGAGCCTGCTGGAACCTGCTCCACACAGCCTGCAGTCATTCATACCCTGCCACCTCTCCAGGCACTCCATGCCAAAATGCTCCTAACTCTGCATCCCCAGCTGCCATCTTTATTTGCTTCTTTTAGCAAGCTCATTTCAACTTTAATTTCCAGAGCAGCCCTCCGCAGCTGCTTGTCCTGTCACTCGGGAAGCCTCCTGATCATTCTTCCTCCACTTGTGTTCCAGGCTCTTCTCACCCCTGGGGTTTGTTTCCACCGTGTCAGTGCTTGTCTTCTGCTGCTGCCTCCATCCATGTGCACAGGACCTTCTGGCCCTGCCAGTTTTGCATTATAGGTTGACCAGAGGCAGTCAAAGTGCCCAGTATGGCTCGGCCTGGTAGGTCAAATCCTGTCATGCTTTCTCTCTTCATGGCCTTTCAGCAGATCTTCTCATGAAGTCTGGATGCTGACTGTGGTACTTGGCAGGGAGCATATACTGCCTTGTGGCAGTGTGAGGGACTCTGTGAGAGGGTAGAGAGGGGCTTTTCTGCGCTTGTCCTTCACAAGCAGGCTTGACTGTCATCTCAGTGGCATGTCCCATACCAGCATTGCTAGCAGCTGGCCTTGGCTTGGGAAAGAGCAGCCCTTGGAAGTGGGAAGACTCAACTGCTCCTGACTCCCATACTCCATGGGAGCAACGTGTCTCCCCACAGACCTGCAGTCCCTTCTGAATGCACAGCCAGGAGCCCTGCATGTGTGTTGAGCTGTTGTTCTCCTCCTTCTCTTCTCCTCCTGCACTGACATTGCCTGCCTTATGCTCTGCATGTGAACTGCAGGGCAGAACTGTCAAAACCACTTCTCCCAGAAATAATCTCTGCTTCAGAGGCTGGAAAGTGTGACAGCTCATTTTCATATGCAGAGCAATGCAGTGGGTGTCCGAAAGCAGCTGAGGCTGAGGGGGTGGCCAGGGAAAGGCAGCTCTGAAAGGGCAGGAAAGTGGCAGCAGGGAACATGAGAGGAAGGACGGAAGGAAGAGAGAAAACTGAGAATGGGGATGGGTGAGAGGACAGCTGGAGGCAGAAAACAGCAAGCTCAGGACAAGAGAGGGTTGTACAGGGCTGGGCTGTTCTCTGATCCCTACTACTGCTTGTGCTCTCTTATTAGTAATTGGGAAAGTGTCTCTGCTGCTACAGACAGCAGCTGCAGAGCTTTTGGTGAGGTGGAGTGTATAACCTGCAAAAAAGCAACTTCTCTCCTTTTTTTGTCTTCTCTCTTTTCTCTTCCTTTTCATCCCACATTTTCCTCATACATCCCAGCCTTAGGGAAGACCTGCTTTGTCCTGGGTCTGCAATCACTTATAAGAATATTAGATAAAAACTAGAACTTGTTGTTAAAACTTCACTTTATGGGGTTTAGTTTGGTTTACCAGTCTGATGTCAGACAGAGCAAGTCCTGTTTGGCTGGCAGCACCATGTTCTTCCTGAGCCCTCTGTAATGCTAACCCCAGTTTCTGTGTACACACATTCTACACAGTATTGCTCATGTCCTTTTTTTTCTCTGGAGCATTTGTGGCTGCTCCTGAGTCACCACAGTTCCAGACCTGCCATGCCTGCTCAGCACTGGTCAATGGAAGGCTTCAGAGGCTGTTAGCAGGACTGCTGCTCTAGGGGATTAAGAAAACCCCTCAAACACCCCTAATGGAGCCCAGGGCAGGTAAGAAAAGCTTCTTCTTGGCAAGTGAGCAGTTTTGAACAAAACTGATTTTCTCTGGCAATCACTGGAAGCAGTTGAAGGATCACAGTCAGCTCACATCTATTTTCTGTTCATTTTCCCAGGGAAGATGAGGATGTGGTTTTATGCAGCCCGGAATAAAACAGACATATCTGGGTTTTTCATTGGGAAGATGTTTGTGATTTTGATTTTTAAGCACTTGTGGGTTATTTATGCATGGCTATTACACTATATCTTAAGTTTAAATTTCCCAGAAAACCACCTATCCAGCCTTCTTCTAATGTGGAAAGCTAAGTTGTCATGGGGTTGGGAAGAAAATTTGCAACATGGCTGGTAAACCACTGGCCAGCTGTGTAACTGCAGTTCTGTTCATCAGTCTAAGGCTGGCAGGCCAAACTTCAGTCTTCTGAATTTCACCCTGCTCTTAGGAAAACACAGCTCTGTTATCTGTGGCTTATCTTGCCTTTGGCATGCGGAATTAATAAAGTTGCTCCTTTATCCTAAACTCTTGGCTTCTACATACTAATGAGGAAGAGCCATTTTCCACTTCTTGGGACTGGACATCAAGAGTATTTTTAAGCTTTGATGTTACATGTGTATCTGTTTCAGAGAAAACTGTGGGATAGGTGGTTATTTTGGTCAGAGCAGAAGGAACCTAGCTGAGGAAATGATTGCTTCAGTATCCCCTGAAGATTGTGAGAGGTTTTAGATTGTCTTACTTTAGTGCAGGATCAGGTTATATGCCAACCAGACCTTTCCTCAGGCCCTGTGGCTGTCACAAGAACTGTGTAAGGACACAGGACAGAACAATGGTACCAGCTACAACCCTGCTTCCCATCCATCTTTTTGGAAGGTCAGCCAGAATGGGTGTCTGGTCAGCTCAAACCAGCCATTGCACACTTGCTGCATGTCTTGGTCCAAGAAATCCTGGCAATTCTCTATAGTGGAAATCAGGAGTTAGTATTGGAACGCTTTGTTGATTCTTTCCATGTAGATCATGCTTCCTATTTCACTTCACGTGGTGTAACCATGTGTTTATTTTCCATTAGTATCTTGTGTGGTCTTTCTTCACTTGTGTAATGATGATGGTTTTGTTGATGCTCCCAGGAAAGAGCAGCATTGTTGGGTCCTGTGCATGGTGTTAAGATAGGCTATTTCACAAGAAAATGGATACCTTTGGAGAGCTGTGGAAGAGTATGGCAAAGTGGCATTGTTTATTTACAGGCAGAGCTTAGAAAATATCAGAAAACATAACTGTGTTCTGCTTGTGTCCCACCACTTTGAATGGTGTTATTTATTATATTTGGAGTTTTCCCAATGTTAGGATTTATTTACTGTTTAGTATAAAACCTGACTGATCAATCTGAATTTCTGCTATCAAAATCATATACTTAGAAGCTGAACTTCCAGCCAGTAAGAGGAGAGGGAGACAGCATCTAGGCACTATAGAATGAGCTTCTATAGCTAGCAAAGCCACATGCTGTGATCAGATGAAAGCTTTTCCCCAATGGAAGCATTAGAAACACATTTGGTTGCTTTTTCATGCCAAAAGACAATTTACTTGTTACACAGTGACTTTAAGGCCTACTGCATTTCAAGAGTTCCTCTGATAGCTTAAATCCTGGTGGTATGAAGGAGGTGAGATGGTGGTGTGGCCAGGGCATCTTGTGTGATGCATCAATATGGTGTAGAAGTCAGCAGGGACAGCTTTGCCAGTAATAGCATTTCTGCACCTTGTGTTATAGTTATTTTGAGAGAATTCATGTGAACAAAGGTCCTTCTTTCAACCTATCTGCCTTTAGTAATTTTTAACTATTAACTAGTTTCAGCCCCATATGACAGATGACGTAGAGATGTTAACAGCCCCTGCAGTGTTAGTTTGTTCCCGCTACTACTTGATCCCACCTTCACTGCATACCTGTTAGTTTATATTCAAGCAAGCAAATAGTCTCTGAACAGGAAAATACAGGCGCAAAAATGCAGGTGGCACGTCCTGCATACAGTACAGACCAAACTGCACTTACTTTAGCTCCCAGCACCCAGCGCACTCCCATGTGTGTTGGCAGGCCTTGAGCTCTCCCATATCCGGCTGCTGTCTCTTGCCAAATGCCTGGCTCCCATACCACGCCCTTGGCATCCTGGCACAAAGCACACCACTGGCATGCTGTTAAGCAACCTACTCACTATTAGTAATTGATTTTTTTCTCCCCTTCAGATGCCACAGGAACTAAGGGCAGAGGGGACATTTGAGGGACCTGTAAAGCTCAAAGCCTCCTGTTTCATTTAAAGAGATGTCATAAGAGCCTCAGATAGATAGCCTCTTGGCAGCAATGTAAGGATTGAGCAATACTGCTTTATTTTTTTTAAACAAGAGCCGATGTGAAAGCCAGCTTGGTGTTCCTCGGTACAAGTATCTCCACTGTGGTTCCAGATCTATGCAAGGGGCTGCAGAGGAGATCCCTGTTTACTCTTCAAATGTGCAGTGTGCAGAGATGGTGTTGGCTTTGTCAGGGAGGAAACCCCCTTCAATGGGGTTGCCCTCATGACCAGAAAAACTTGCCCAAAGGTTTTTATCAGGTGTGTTAAACCTGATCCTATGGAGCAGTTTAGCTGGAGATCATGCAGGTTATGCAAGCTGCAACCCACCCCAATCACCTGTGTAGCAGCAGGCTGCTGGCATCTCACCACTCCCTGAGTTCTCTGTGTGGCTCACTTTGCCACAGGAGATATGCAGGTTGGGCTTGTAGCTTACTGCTGTAGTCACCTTTGTCCCACAGCTTGACCTTGGAGACACACTGCACCTTGGTCCTGTATATGGATAGAGTTAATTTTTTCTCCCTAGTAGCTGGTGCAGTGCTCTGTTTTGGCCTTAGTAGGAGAACAATGCTGATAAACACTGATGTTCTAGTTGTGGCTCAGTATCACTTACCCTGATCGAGGACTTTTCAGTCTCTCATGCTTTGCCAGTGAGGAGGCACACAAGTAGCTGGGACGGAGCAGAGATAGGACACCTGACCCAAACTATCCAAAGGGGTATTCCTTACCATAGCACGTCATGCCCAGTATGGGGATGGAATTACCTGGGGAGTTACTGGGGGGAGTTACCTGGAAGGACAGATCACTGCTTGGGTTGGGCTGGGTATCAGTCAGTGGATGGGGAGCAACTGTATTGTGCATCACTTGTGTTTATTGGCTTTTATTCCTCTCACTCTTTTTGTTGCCTTACTTTTCATTATTATTGGTATTAGTATATTCTATTTCCATTATTAAACTGTTCCTATCTCAACCCATAGATTTTACCTTTTTCTAGTTCTCCTCCCCATTGCACCAGGGGTGAAAGGAGAGCAAGCAGCTCTGTAGTACTTAGTTGCCAGCTCTTAAACCATGATGCACAGTAACAAGGAAAGGGACCATGTTTGAAATGGCATGCAGAGTGTCAAACTAACCTTGTGGAAGCTCTTCTAGAAGTGGGGAGCATGGACTTGCTTTACTGACAGGATCTCCGGTATGCCTGAGCCCATGTAGCTGGTTATGGGACCCACAACCTTGCAGTGATTGCCAGCCTCCAAAGGGTGCTAGAGATTCCCCGGTCTGCTGAGATGGGGTCCCAGGGTTGTCCCAAATGTGCCAGAGCTAAAGGACTGGCAGGCAGCTCTGTGAAGATCTCATCAATCTGAACCTGTCTCCTTGTCCAAAGTCTCCTCTCCATGCAGGGAAGAAGGGATGGTGATGAGGTCAATGCCTGAAAGGGTGTAGATATGTAGGCACATGTCTGTTGCAAAACAGCCACAGAGGGCTGTGGAGTGTTGTCTGTGCTATCAGTGCACTGGCACAGGAAGCCATGGAGGCCTGGGGAGGAGGGAAGTGTGCTGGCATGCTCCTGCTCATCTTTCCCATGGGTACAAATCATCTGCTTCAAAGGACCGTTGTTGTGAGTATCTGGGAAATGAGCCAGTGTCCACTGTTTGACCCTGGCTCAAACTGACTGCTTGGGGCTCAAGGTTGTTCTTGAGTACAAATAGCAAAGTGAATGTAAGTGTGCCTGAAGTCACTTTGGGTGGAGTTCATCTTAGATTAGGTGCTTATAACACAAGCACCTGTTTTTATAGCTCTTTTATGAAGTGCTAGTATATGTAAACCACAGGGTTCAGGCGTGTTTCATTTTACCCTGATGTGCCATGATCTGTACTTTGAGCTCTGTTGGCTCCATCTCCTGCCCCAATAACAGAAGCCTGGTCAGCTACTGTTACTGTAGGTGGCTTAATCTACAAAGCAGGTGAGGTGAGGTGGATCCCACCATGAGTGCCCACAAGGCCAACAAGAAGCATCAGCTGGGGAGAGGATTGTTTTGTGGAAGGATGGACTGAGTGAGCTCAGGTCTGCCTGTTTGCTGGCTGTTTGGCATATGGGTGTTTGTGTGTGTGGCTGCAGTGTTTTTTCTTTCCCTTTCAGCATTTTTCTAGTATTTTCCTGTTGCTGAATTAACCTGAGGTGGGTTTTGCAGGTAAGCTCTATTTTTACACCAAGAGGAATGGCTGAAGCTTAACAGATGCATTCATTTTCAGCATGAACCTCCATGAAGCCTTTTCAGTGGGTGCTGCTGAAAAGTAACTGGTTTGCTGTAGTACTGGGACAAAAGATTCTTGCAAAATACTATTTCATCTCTCTTTCTGTAAGGGCTGAAAATGCAGATAGTGGGCAGAAAGAAGGAGGGTGTTGATTCTGCAGTTGGGGATCCCAGTAAGGTGAACTGTTTTGAGCAAGGACTGAAAAGCAGAATGTGAGAGATCTCTACCAGAAGAAAGCTTGATCAGATTGTTGGTTTCAAGAAGCATTCCTGAAGTGCTTTGTTTATTTGATTGCACCAATTGTAAAAGAAACGTTGACGGTGTAGCATCTCTGTGTGTACATGTGTTTGTTTTGCAGTTGGACCAGTTTTAACTATCAGAAAACAATTACATCCTGCTCTGGATGGTCAGGATCATGGTGCTTACCAGGAACCATCTTCATAGCCCTTCCAAAAAACGACATTTCCTGCATCAATGTAAGAGTGAGTGAAAGAGAACTCAGGGAGCGAGGGTTGGGGGGCTCTTGTGCCCACAAAAGGCTTTGTCAGATGAAGTGGGTCAGTTTTCTATGCTTCTGCTTGTGTATTCATCCTTCTGCTGAGCGAACCTGGATGCACAGCCAGTGGATGGGTCCTGTTCATATCAGTGAGCAGTGGCTGGGACCAGTGCTGGAACATGAATACAGCCAAAAGAGGAAGGTGGGAGCCCTTTGTCTTCCTTTGTCTTCCGGAAGCTTTGGTCCAGGTCAGCCTCATGAGGCTCTGTATGTTCTAAGCTGTAATGTTCTATGGAGCAGGTAATGTTGGTAATAGTTCTCCAGAAAGCTTTGCCTGCTCCTCAGTCAGGCAAAGGGCTTTCAGGTTCCCAGGACTGCTCGCTTCTGGAGAAGTCCTGGGAACTCCTAAAGCTGATGTGATACCCCCTTCTCCTCCACCCCACTATTTTCTGGCCTATGTGAGCTGCATTGTCACACAGCACATGTCACAGTCTGTCACAGTTTGGATCTGTTTCCTTACATGCAGTGAATTAAAGGCTCAGTTCTCATACAGGAGCAGCTAGTGATGGTATGAATTCTTGCAGCCATAGTGAAATCAGTGACACACCATCCTGGTCAGCATACCCGTAGAAGGCAGAGCTGACACACTAGTGTATGTGTATATAAAATAAGACCATGTCTGGAAAGCATCTGTTAAAGTACAGAAGCACAGCATAGCAACCCACACTGAAGGAAGCTTTATGGATCCAAATTAGGATGGCAGAGATGACACAGCAAAGCCATAGTTTTTAGGAGCAGACCTGTGTGTGCCCCTACAGGCCCAGACCCCTCTCCCTTCTTTGGGATGACTGTTAGTAGTGTGCTGTCTGCTCTTCCCAAAGTCACACGGTGCGTGGGTCCGTTTGGTTACTGCAGGGCTATTTGTCAACTCTGGATAAATGTCCTTAAATAATCCTGGTGGCACAGGGTGTTGGAGGCTTTAGAAACTTTGGGGTCAAATTTGCTCTTGTTAAATAAGCAACGAGTATTGATTAGATCCTATGACAGACCAACAGAGCACTCTTTCAAATACCGCAGCTCACTGGAGTTCATTTTCATCTATTTATATACTCAGAATCCCTTGAAACAGTTGCTTTGGGGAAGGAAATGCTAAGTCTTTACTCCTGCAACTCTATATACTTTCATATGCACAGCCCTGTGCACACAGATAGAAGGATTTTTGAGGCTTCTTAAAGATTTGGATGCTCACTTTGTTTGTTTTAGTTGGAGACCTGGATCCCTTAGACAGATTTGAAAATCTCAGCCATAATTCTTTGCTTATTTTAGTACACAGGGACAAGGCATTTTCCCTGTTAAAATAATTTTTAAGTACTCCTTTCTTGCTGCCATAAAATAAAAGCGTGTTTAAGTGGAATTATAAGAAGCATTTGTCTCTCGGGACTTACCTGTTTACCTTACTCATTTGCTGGTTTGTTTACTGAGAAAGTTCTTAAGTCACAGTCTGTCTATATTTTGTACTGAGTAGCAAGGAGCTTGTCAGAATTAAACATGCAGATTTATAAGGACATTTTATTATGATGATTTATACAGCTTGAACATCCTGGAAAAGTTTTTCTCATCTTTAACCTCTCAGCAGTACAATTATGTGTCTGACCTCAAATAAATGTCAGGAAAACACCATGTAGCCCTACCAAATGCAGTGGTCCTGCACACAGACATACATAAAGGTGTTGGGTTGCAGCAGTGGGAAAAAAGGGAGGGTTCCATGTAACCAGAGGTCAGTGTGTGAAAGGCCGCAGGAGCCACGTTTCGCTCTGTTTATGTGGGTCCCGGTGGGAGGCTCTCATGTTACAGAGGCAGTTTGCCGGGCAGGAAGAGGAAGGCACAGCCTGTCTTGGTGAGGCTTCCCAAGTTGGCTTGTTAAGCGGATCCCCATGTCTGTGGGGTGCTGCTGGCAGCTCGGGGGAGCTCAGCCATGGGGCACATGGTCCTGGTGCCCTCCCAGCAGCCTAGCTGCAAGCAAACCATGGGCACCCACCTCGGCGGAGGCTTCTCTTTACCTCTGCTCCCTGGCTGTCTCCCACATGGAATCAGCTGTGGCAGGGTGGATGCCAGCCCTCTTGCCCTGTTAGCAGGGCAACAGTGTGGTTTCAGGCTGGCAGGGTCAGCGTGGCCCTTCTGAGCTGTCTGGGTGATGGAGGAGGTGAGCTGGTACCCTGCGGTATGCTGGGGCAAGCCCAAGTGTGGGGAAAACAGCCTATCCTTGGGCCTAACGTGGATTTCTTTGCCACTCTTTTAATACTGGATTTGACTTCCAGTTTAGGATGACATTTTCCTGTTACTCCCACTGGGAAGAAGGTTTTCCTGGGAGTAGCACAGGACTCTCTGGAACTAGCTTTTACTCAGAGTGAGCAGGGGACAGATCATTTGTCCCCAGCAGCTTAGCAAAGGTGCTTTTTCACTCCCTGTTTCCTCTTCAGCTTCAAGAACAAGAGCCTACAAGTCTTGGAAGAACAGCGTGCCCTGCAGCTGCCACTGCAATGGGAAGAGCTGAGTCTTCACATGGAGCACCAGTCACCTGCCTGGAGCACTGGCACCTTCTACACTCCCCCTCTGAAGCCTTCTTTTGTTTTTCAATTGCAGCCTGATGCCAGTGATGCTCAGGAGAGGAGCCTGTGGCTGTCCCAGGTACCTGCGGTACCTGCTGTGAGCCCCTCGGTAGGACTTGGGTTGCCAGGCTGAGGACATGCTCTGTTTGCATGCTCCCAAACACTCTGGAAAGACTCTGGTTGGGCAGGAACAGCCATAGAGTGTGCTGGAGGCCCCAGTCTTTTCCCAGGCTGCCTACCACAGGGGCAGCCCTGGGTTCTGCATGGGAGTGTCCAGCAGCTCCTCCCTGCTCCAGGTGGGGAAGCCTTTGCTCTGGGCTGACAGCACTGATAGCCAGAGCAAGAGCCCGGTGTCCATCCATCATCCCTCGGGAATGCCTGCAGACATGATCACTCACAGCTCTGGAGAGGCCTGAGGCAGACAGGCAGACCGCCACCTCACCTGCTCTTTGGCTGTTTCTCCACAAGCACAGGACAGAGACAAAAGGGCCTCCTGGAAATCTGTTGTGAAACCCCATGATCGCTGGTTTAAAAAATCCCACAGCAGCTAGAATCATTTAACAGGCCTCTGCTCATCCTGCCCTGTGGTTTATAGACGGCATAGAAACTTCACGTGAATGCTGAGCTAGGTACCAAGCCAAACACTGTGCTCCCATCTGGAGTACCACAGCTCTGCTGCCTTTATCAGTTTGGTCATTGGAGCAAGAGAGCCTGAATTTCCTTGAAAACATTAACAATCTTTTTTAATGCTGAAACCATGCCTTCTGATCACTGTAGGGCCTTCAGCTAGTTTGAGCTTAGCTTATCCCAGACCAGCTGCTTCATATGTCATGGTGCATGTCCTTAACTTCACCCTTCCATTGCACACCTTATCTGACATCCTGCGAAGCTGGGAAGTGTACTGGGTAAAGAAATGACTGGTTTCTCAAACGTCCATCACAGGGACATGGCACAGGAATGCCCCAGAGCCCAGCACTGTGTGTGTGTGTAAAACACAGAGAGTTTGCAAGACAGCATGTTTTAAGGTGAAGCAGTCACAGTATGACACAAATCCCAGGAGCTCGAAGGAGCAATCAGTCTGAGTTGGGGGAGCTCCTGTACCGACTGCAGCAGTCACTGCAAAGGCAATAAAACCTCACACACAGAAAACGTGCCCAGTGGCAGCAGGCAGCTGAAGCCAGTCTGGCTGCCGTCTCTCCATGCATTCAGTGCCAAGGGCAGCACATGGAGCAGAAGGGCTAGGCAATGGCTTGGGACCCGCACCACCAGCTCCTGGAAAAAGCTGTTGCTGCAGGGCAAGATACCACAACGGACTGCAGGGTCTCAGCTTGCTGACAGCCTGCTTGAGTTTGAGATGGGTGAGCTGCACAGAGCGCCCGGGCAGGCGGCACCCTGCGGAGCCTTGGCTCCATGCAGGCGGTGGATGCCCATGTGGATGTGGATGGGGTGTGCTGTGGGTGCAGCGGGGTCCAGCCCTTCGCAGCGCAGGCGAGAGGCAGACCGCAGATTTGGCAGGAGCAGGGGAGCAGCCGCCAGGATGGACTGAGCTAAACCAGCCTCACCTTGCGGGTTTGATTTGTTTCAGGAGCCACCAAAGACGAGGCTGCTCTGGGAGCTGAGCTGGAGCTGCGAATCCCTCTCCTCTCCCATCCCTCCGCTGCCTGCATGCGCCCCGGCAGAGCCCACCCACCCTGACAGCTGTGGGAGAGCTGCCTTGTGGCTCCACGGAGCCCGGCTCACCACCCCCAGGGGATGGAGGGCTGGGACTGCCGGGAAGCAGTGGCTGAGTTGGGGCCCAAGCATGGTGCACTGGAACCCGGGGACTCTCCTCTGCAACAGGGGAGCTGCCTGTGCAACAGGGACTCCCTAAAGCCGTCTGGAGGATGTGTTAAGAGCAAACATTGCAGAGCATGGCTCTGGCTTTCCTCTAGCCAGCACGGGGAAAACCACCGGCCTGGAAATCTATTTTGGTCTCGCATGTGTCTCAAGTGGAAAATTTCAGCTGCGCTGATCTCGGCTGTCGGGGTTACGGGAGGTGAGGCCCGGCTGCCGCTGGCTCCGCACGCAGGGAGGGATGGAGATGGCTCCGCAGGCGCCCGTGCCTGCCACGCGGCAGCGGCTCCGGTGAGGAGAGACGGGAAACGTGAGCCCCAGCTGCACCGCTCAGAGGCACGGCGGGCACTGCTGCCTCCCGGCCCGGGTAGCCACAGCCCCAGCTGCCGCCTGCAGAGGGATCGCCCTCCCTCCCTCCCTCCCTGTGCCCTGTCCCCAGCTGCCGTCGCTGGAGGGGATGTACCAGCAGGCACGTCCATCCCGCAGCAAGGACACGAAGCAGCGGAGCGGGCAGCCGGGGGTGCCTCAGGGTTCAGGACAGAGGGAGGAGGAGGAGGTATCTTCACTCCTCAGTCTCCCTATTGGTGCTGGTAACCCAGGGACCCAGACTTGGCTTCGGGACCCGGAGCTGGCTGGGAACTTGCTATTGAGACATTCATTGTCTCAATACTATTTTCCAATAGTAGTAATTTGTTCGAAGTGAAACTTCCAATGGGAATGTTCTGTGTGTGTGGCAGAGCAAGTCCCCCATCCTGCATCCCAAAATCTTGTCTCACGTCCCCACCCTCCGGCTGGTACTGGCATGGATAGGTCAGTCCTCAGCCCCATGCAGAACAGGAATGTTTTGGATCCTCAGGCAACTTGGAAGAGAAATGGCTTTTCCAGCCAGCCCCGTCCACAGCACCTGGCAGCGGGGCTGAGCCGGCACTGCTCAGGCAGTGGCACAGCCCGAGCGGAGAGCAGGGTTCCTGATCCGCTGTCGCAGGATCGATCACACGGTGCCTCCGTGGGGAAGAGGCCCCGGGAGGTCTCTGCTCCAGGGTCAGACGCTGCTGGGGGCTTCCTCCCACCGGGGCTGGAGAGGGACAGCCCCGCGCGCACCCCCTGCAGTGCCGGCACTTCCAGAGCCGTGTCCGGGGTCAGAGCCGGAGCGGGTTCAACACCGCGGGGCAGCTGCAGTGTGCGAGCGGGAGCGCGCAGCCCGCCTGCACGGGGCCTCCGGCACAGCCGCTGCCTGGTGATGGGGCCAGCGCTGAGCTCTGCCCTGGCCCCCGCCAGGTCCCGTGGAGGCGGCTGGAGCTGTGCTGGCAGAGGGGCCCGGGAGCCAGCAGCGGCTGCCGCAGCTCCAAAGCTGGGCACAGGCTGAGGCAGCTCGGCCCTGATCCCCCAGTGCCGAGCGTCAGATGCTGCGCCCAAGCAGCAGCAGCTGCATAGGGCTCACTGGGTACTTGGGGTTTTCAAAGGGGGTTACTGGGAGGAAGCTGGAGTCCATCACTTCTGCTGCTGCCCAGCGCTGCCCTTTGCCATCACAAGCAACCTCAGGCTGTATTGCCACTGCTGGGACCAGAAGCATCAGCTCCCCTCTGCTTCACCACCTTGACAGCTGGCATTTCCACCTGACAAGTGTCATGAATTGGTGACACAAACACCTGCACTTTTCCCCTAGTGCTGTGAGTAAGGCTCATGTTCAGAGCCTGAACAAAACATACTCAGGATCTAAAACGTGTGAGTGTGGCTCGCCAAATCACGCTACAAGTTCTTGGGCCTTAGTTTTCCCTCCCATTTTTGACTGACACTAAGCATTTATCATGTATTGAAGTAGCAGAGCACGACACATGCAGAGCACGACACATGCCGTTACACGACACATGCTTGGCAGAGGTTGTGGCCTGCACTACTGCACTCTGCAGCAGTTCAATCAGAGGGCACTCAAATGGAGCACTGCTTCCAATGAGCTTGTGGGAATGGCAATGAACATGGTTTGGAGAAAGACCTACCTGTGCCAGGAGCTGCAGCTCTCAGCGCAAAGATGATGATGATGATGATGACGACAAGGAGGAGGAGCTGGTCAAACTGAAGGCAGGGGAACTCACTCCTGCTGCCACCTCCCCAAAAGCTGCTCTTCTCTCACTCAGGCTGACAAGTGCCATTAGCCTTGTCCTGAGCAGCAATCCTATTAATGCCCCTAATTCAGATTAAAGACTCTAGTTACAAAGAGATTAAAATGTAAAGTGAGAGCTTGTTATTCCAGGGATAGGGAATGCAGTAAGGGGGGGTCCACACCACTCCCAGGCATGCAGAGCAGCCAGGCACCCCTGTGGGGCATAGCCCCACAGTCCTGGGTTAAAGAGATCCTCATTGCCTGCTCTCAGTACCAGCACTGCCAGCCAGCCCGCTCCTAGCACAGCCTGCAGGCCACAGAGTACACATGAAGTGGCACAACAGCCCATAGCGGATCCAGGGCACCTGCTTTTATTCTGAGCCAATGTAAGGCAATGGCTTAGGCACATGAGAACGTAGAATCATGTTCTCCTGTTCCCAATGGATAACTGGCACCACCAGTGACATGTTTTCTTAGATTGCGGCCTTGGGTCTTCCATTGGAAATGGGCACCCCCAGGCTCCCTTAGTTCCAAGCACTGTATAGAAACCAATTTACATTTTCCAAGTAAAATGCTGAGCGACAATTACACTATGAACAGCAACTTGTGCCAATCAAATTGAAATACATACTGCATTCAAGCTCCAGGCTGTTTTTAATAGCAAACTGTCTTCGAGTACAAAGAGTTTTTCTTCTCTGACCACTCGATCAATCCTGTTAAATTACATTAGGCAGCTTGCTTCTATTTAACCAAAACCCATGCAGCAGTCCCTGTTTTGTCTAGAATGAGACCTCACCTGGTAGACAAGCACACGTCACTTCTTGAAATGTGGGTATGGCTGGTAACATTAAGGAAAAAACCAAACCCACACAGCTTTCCCACTATCACTATTTACTCCCTTTCCTACATTGACATTTAATTCCAGTAGAAGTTTTTAGGCTGCATCTTAAACACAGAAGCCCTTTTGTACCCTTTTTAGCTGGCCTGTAAAGCTGTTCTGACAAGACTAAACTGAGACTCTTTCAGGTTCCCACTAGCTGGCACTCATGTAAAATAATACACTTGCAACCCAAAGGTAGAAATGTTACCTCCAACTGAAGTATCTGGAAAGCGTCCTTTGACTGCAGGATCCAGAGCTTACTGCATCATTTCAAAGCCCTGACGGCCTTTCTCCTCCTTCACACAGTTTGCAAACGGGGAAATTAAAATGAAAAAGATCTTAAGAAAATCTGGAGGCTCCAGCAACAAAGCAAAGCTCTGAACTGCGTCAGCAGTCCAGTTACTCACTGCAGTTGGCACCTGCACTTCTAGTGGTGTGCTTTACCTTTCCTTTGTGCAGGTAATACTTGCATTGAGTGAAAGAGTATGCTGATGACTGGTGTAGTCCTTCTCTTATGGATCAGCACTGTACAGAATGAGCTGAAGCCTAAAGCCAGACTATTCAGTAACTGCCATTAGAAAGAAAAGAACACAGCTAAAGGTTCTGAGCCAACCTGCAGAGCTGGACTAACCCATGCTGGCTTGGGAACACTACTTGTGGGCTAAGAGCACAGCTCCTGTGTACATGTGTCTAGTGCAGGTTTGCTCTCTGGTGTTCAGACCTGAACCCAGTGTCACACACTAAAAACACACCACAAGTGACCTGTTTGCCTTCTGGGAACTTGCATGACTTGCATTTCATGCAGGTTTAATCAACCTCCTTTTTTTTCAGTTTAATACAAAGCTGAAATAATGGACTAGACCACAGAAGGCTTCTCAAAGCACCCCGATACATCTGTTGTGTAGCTGCCTCTTCTGCCTAGCCCCTCCCAAAGTTAGCCTGAAAAACAGTAAAATCTACACAAAGTTTTATTGCAGTCATACAGGGGGTACATCAAGGGTCAAATACAACAAATACTATGATGCAATTTTACATTTATTAAACTACAGTTCAAAGCACAAATTTACACATTCTAAATACACTAAACATCTAATGAAGTCACACTGGTCTCCCACTGACATTTGATATATCTGGGCGAAAGACAATAACTTTACAAGACTTTTCTAACAGGAATCCTTAGTATAAAAACTGTGTACTTGTATGTAAACTGTTGAAGAACCCAAGTGATGGGTTTCCATCTCCACTAAGTCATCCATTTTGTTGCATATTTAAACGCTCAGGGGTTGAATGAACTTGATTTTTAATTTGGACACCATTATCTAACCCTCCCACCCCCCGTGAATTGTAGCTGTAGCTTGTTTTGCCTGGTCCCCATTAGCTATTACTAATTTGTTTTCAAGTTTTGAAGAGAATGAATTGAATTCAAGATTGTTCCATTTCTTCCACACTGGAATGTTGACCAGACAAACTACAGACTTGCAACTGCAGGTCTAAATGAAGCGTTAATGCCTGTTTAAGCTGCAGTGGAAAAGCGGTCTTCTGGGCTCAGCTGAATGCATGAAGGCACAAAGAAGAAGTTCTTCATCAATGTGTCTGAAGCAATTCCAGCATCTTGCATCTCATCCCTGCAGCAGACAATGGTGAGAGGTGTAATAACATGTTATCATGTACAATTTCATACCAGAAGTATCTGAAGTCTGCTGCCCTGGGCAGGTTGGCCCTGGTCTCAGCAGCAGGGATCATCTTGCCATGCTTGGCAGGCACAGGAAGGCCACAACTGCACTGGCAGAAGCACAGGGCTCGGGCTGCCTCAATATTGGAACAGGTTCCCCAACTCTCACCATCTCCACAACAGCCGCACTGCCCTTCCTGCCTACAATGATGGTGCTAACACTGTACACAACTTGCAATTACCAGTATCAGGAAAGCTCAGAGATCAATGTCAAACAGTAAAAGGCCTGACAATTACCACTGTGCTCACAGTCAACACTAGGTATTTTGTTTTCCCTTGTCAAACTTGAAGCAAAGCAGGCATGGTATCACAGCTCTTTAGTCTCAGCAAAGTCAGACAGCAGCAAAAAGCCAAACACCCATGAACTAAAAAGGCACCTTCTTGTACTCAGTTCCATCTTCCTGTATTCACCATCAAGTGTGATTTACATTTGGCTGTAAGCATACCCTCTGGAAGTGAAAACAATCTTGCCACTATCAAGACAATTTCCTTACCAGTCACTGAAAGACATCATGTAGTAAATCAGTGGCCTCTGATAGTCGTTAAAGGTAGACTGTTCACCTAAGGTACCAGAACCCATGTTATCAAAGATCAGCCAATCTCCAACGCTCAACTCGGGAAGAAGACAGTTTTCCACAATTTGATCAAGCTCATCACAGGATGGACCCCAAAGGCTGCTTGCAAACAGAGGCTCATCTTCCTTGTATTTCTGTATGGGAATGATCCAGGTAATTCAGGCTTCAGTTTATTGAATAAAAAAATTTTCAAATGTACTTAAGGATAATTTTATAAATAATAGTATATTACTACAATATAATATATAATATTATCATAATAGTATAAGGAATTTTATATATATATGAAGAGTTAAATATACAACAAAATATAAGGCTAGTAAGGACTATCTCTGAAGAATACAGAAGGACTCACCTTGTGAACCTCTGGGATAGCATTCAGTTTCTCAGACAATTTACTTGCAAAAGAACCATAAACACCATCATTTATGTAATACGTAAATACTGGTTCATCCTCATTCCTGGTTTGCTCCACTGGAAGTAAAAAAGAAGTGGTCTTGCATGCATTTGTGGTCATAAGTAGTCCTTTTGCAATCTAACTTAAGTCAACTGCTTTTCCTGACAAGGGGGCTCCGTATATACTGGAATGGGAGAATTACGAGCAGAGTAATCTGTGTGAGACCAGATTATAAATTCAGTTACAATGTTAAGTGTGAGGTTTAATAAAATGAATACTGTCACTAATAATCAGATAAGAATACAAATCCATTGCTTTCTCCTGTAACATAGAAGTGGCTCCCTTTATGTTCTTCTAACACAGAACCTCCTAATACATTTTGTAAAGCACCCAATATAGTTTTTAACTATTGAGAAGTCAAACCTAGCAAGGAAACAAGTGTTACATAAATGTAATGAAGACAGTGACATTTACAGATAAGGTATGAACAGAACCCCAAAGGCCGATTATAGTGCAAATGTAAGGGAATGAATTAAACATGCACTAAGACAAACTAGTCCAACCTGACTAGAAGAGGGCAATTCTGCACTGATTCATAACATGTAGAAGATAAATACCACCCTTACCTCCAGAAGGAAGAAGTTTATCATACTCAACAGTCTTCTTTGCAATGATGTTAACCGCCAGTGTAAATGCAGATGAAACGTAGTAACACCCAGGCTCTGCAATCACATTAACACCAGATTCCTTAGGAAAGTAGACATCCAGCAACGGCCTGATGACATGATTAACCTAGAAATGGAAGTCAAAGGTAAGACCAAAGAAACTCAGTTTACTCACATATCAGGCACACACACATACGTTCAGTCAGCAACAGTTCTAGTAAGCACACCGCAGGCCTGTGTTGCTCCTCTCTTCTGAGAGATGCTCTTAAAACAGGTCCAGAATTTACAGAAGTGTTCAAAAAAATGGGTCATTCTGCTCAACACTGAGCACCATGAGTCTGAGTTCTGCACAGGCCCCCCTCACAGACAAAGTGCAAGCTGTGGTACATGTAAGACTCCACAAGTAACTGAAGTTTGTCCAGCACAGCAGATAGTGCAAAATTACATAGTAATCCATAAGAACAAGGAAAGGGCCTTTCACCAATCAGTTCTGAATACTGCTGTATTAGAACAGAATCCTAAGACAGATCTTTGAAGATTAACAAGTGTTCTGGACAAGGAACGGAACAGTTAAAGCTAAGAAAGAAAAGCCCTGTTTGCTGTTAGTAGCTTTTCACTGAATCATTTTTGCTGTCCTACACTCAAGGAGTTTGTCTTGAAGACAGCATGACAGTGTAAACAGGCTATTGTCTTATGTGCCACTGCATCCTAACAGCTCCTATTTAGGCCAAAGCAAAGGCCAGCCAAAGCAAAGTACCAGCAACTTCCATACAGCAGCAATACAGTTTTGGTCTAAAGCATATTAACCAACCCTGGCCCAAACCACAAAACAAGGTAACCAGTTGGACAACAACAGTCAACTGCCAAAGATGCTGAATTGTTAAAGTTGCTTAGGAGAGTAATTTAAATGTGACATGTTCAAGCCAGCATTCACCCACTGTGAGCAGGGACCTCCAATGACTGGTTTCAGTACCCATGATATGGAATATAAATCCAACTATTAAGATCTTATGAACTGGAACACAGAATTTAGACATTCAGCTATCAATGTTAGTTGCAGTTTGAAGGTTAAACACTTAAACTTCCTAAATAACGATTTCCAACTTCCAATACATTACATACCTCTTCCAGCTGAAGTTCTGAACCTGTGAAGCCCCCACCAATATCCAACATGTTCATCTTAAAGCCAAATTCTTCCTAAAATGCATAGACTGAACGTAAGTACACAGAGAACTACAACTGTAAAAACACGTTTTTGCTGCTCCTTACTGTGGTTGTTTTCTAGGTATTTATACTTTTGAACAGTGTACATCTAGTGAGGGAGTAACAGCATCATAAGAATTAGCATAGCTCCATTAAACCTGGTAGTGACAGCACTGGGATGTCAGCAGAGGCTGGCTGCACAATTCTCAAGTCCCACAGCAGCATCAGCTCTCATATTGTGGCACTTGTTATACATTTGTCAGACAGTATTTGCTGAGCAGGGTGGGACATTCTGACAAAAAACGTTTTAGACATTTACAAATATGTGTAATGTAAGTCTTTGGAAAGTGCTGATGTGACAAAGCTGCTGCAACGAAACTGCACAAAGATCAGTGAGAACTTCAGTTCTGTTGTGTGTCACCAGTCACAGCTAATACACCAACTGCAGTAACAAGGGTAAAGACTTACAGTCTTCTCCATTTAGTTTACAAGCCTCTCAGAGGAGGACAGATGTTCAGAGAAGGGATTTTTGAATTTTGCAATACAAGAGATACACAGAACATAACACTCACAAGAGTCATCTGAAGCATCCATTCTTTTCCACCCAAATTTGGATGGCCCATTGCCAACATAACCCTTTTATTCCTTATGATGCTTAGTTATTAATCTGAGATTACATACACCAAATCAGGGGTTATATCATGATAAATGCCAGTGTACAGTTCCTTAATATTTTAATATAACTTAAAAATTGTCAACTGTGTATTTGCAGAACTGAGATTTGAATTTGAAAATCTTTTAAAAAAAGTGGGAAACTAACTTTTTATTTGCAAACCACATACAAGGCTACTGCCTGTCAGTGGGACAGTATTCATTAACCTTTGTCCACAATGAGGGCTGTGAAGTTTGTTTCACCTCTACCACGTCTCGCAATACAGTGCTTAGTCCATCACTAGAACTTCCATTTCCTACACTGATATATTTTGGAAATAATGATTGGAACAGAATGGATCTCCTACTGCAGCAACTGCATATGTGTATGCATCTACTTACAGCCATGTCAAACACACACCGAGCATCAGATATAGCATGAATGTACGTTTGCAGTTCCTTGCAAGAGCCTGAAACATGAAATCTGAAAGAAATAAAACCTCAGTTAGCATACTGAATAGTGCAGCTTTCAGACCAAGCAAACTGTTTCACCATCAAAACAGCAGTGGAAGCAATTCATTCCCAAGTGGCTCAAGACAGCTTAGATGATAATACAGTAACTGTACAAAGAATAAACTCACAAGATTAACACCTTCTAACCACTGGACTTGCTCTTAATGTTAAGAATGTCCTGCAATATTCTCATCTTTGAAAGGTTGAGTAAATCTGTTATTTCTTAGCATTCACTACCAAAGTGGTTAAGATTTGTTCTTCAGTGGCTGCCAATGCTCATACAGTATCTGTGTGCAATCTCCCATCTCTTAACCTACTTTGTACTGCATTGCCTGTATACTCTCTCCTAGGCTATCCAGTTTTCTTCTCCAAGCTAGGGCTGTGCTGTGCACACTATTTACTCCAGCATTCAGGAAAGGGTGAGGTATGTCTCACTGTCACCCTATTCTGAATCCTCTTCGCCCTGCTCAGGTCCTTATTCCACAGCAAGGCCCAACAGTGTGGTGAGCATGTCAGAAGCAGTACTGATGCCCCTCACAAGCTCCTGAATCTCCCCTGGTTCCTTGTCCAGAAGGTTTAAGTACTGCCATAATACTGGTAGTAACTGAGGTGCTAAAACAACTGCTATCATTTCCATGGACTTCCTAGGGACTAGTATCATCTCCTGGTTCTGAACAGAGTGTACATACACCTACCTAAGCCCCAATGCTCTCTACTCCAAGTCTACTTCTTTAAGCAATGCCATTCTGAGGTAAAGGTCACTTTTTAAGCTTACTTGTTTTTAAAACCTTATAGTACACTTATGCTTTAACATCGGTTTAAAGAATTGTTTTCATGTATATCTGTCTGAAATCCTCAAAACCTGGCTTCCATTTTAAATACTTTTTATTGCCTTGATAACCCACTCTCTTTTACTTGTTTGGCTGCTTTCTTAAAACATACATGAGTACATGATACATCAGTAGCTGAAGGCAGACAGAACAAAGACTTTTACAGGCATTTTGCTTCCACATAGTACAAATTTTATCAAACTTTAAAATCTCACAGATCACTTGGAAGCTCTCTGAACACCAGGATTCATTCCTGCCAGCTGCAAGCCAAAAACTTGGAGCTGAGTACTTTTTTCTTGATATGATCAGAGTGACATAGGACCTAACTCTTAGAAAATCCAAGCCTACATTCATCTCAAAGTCTGTCCAAACTATTCCATGCTATACTAGTACTTGTGTATTATGCTGCTTGCTGTGTGAAAATACAGATCAAATTACCATGACAGTTCAAGAATATGTTTAGAAAATAGAAGATGTTTTTAAACTTCACTTTTATGCTGACAGGAGAATTTCTGATACTCTATTTCAAACTGCTTTGATGTCTGTGATAATTACTTTGTTGCATGCTAGTTTTTGCTTGTATATTAGTGCTCTGCTTGCTAACAAAAGCTCATGATCCAAAATCTTCATGGTTTTATTTTTTTACCCTGTATAATAGTGCCAAAGGGGGAAAAAGTTCTTTTGTATTCTGCACCTTGAATTCATCATACAAACATCTGCTTGGCCAAACAGAGAACAATAAAGTTACTCACTTGACACCAACTATTTGGACTCCCAACTCCTTAGCACATTCCATGAGGTGCCTACAGTTCTTCAGGGTGGTGCCAAACTTCATATTCATCTCCTCATCAGCAGTAATGTCTTCTGTGGCAATGTGCAGTAAGAGCCTAAGAGAAGGGGAAGATGATTGGGGCAGTTGGTTTACATCATCAGCACATGTGAAGCCTGAAGACTGTCAGATCAGAAGTGTGTTGATTATGTTGTCAGTACTCCAGCTCCATCGATGGATGAGTCAAGGGAACCTAATAAAAACAATCCTGTACAGAGAAAAAACTAGCAATTAGGGGCTAAAACATGGAGCCAACAAGGACAAGGGATTTCGAAATGCAGCAACTAAGACTCTTTTGCAGCAGCAAGAGTCTGTTGAGTGCTGTAATAAAAGAGAATGTTACCTTCTATAAAGTATACTTCCTTATAAAACTGTTAAGACTGTAATATGCTTTTCCCATCTGTCCTCCTTCCTAACACAAAGGAGAGCACAGAGATTCTCCTTCAGGCAGTCAGGTATCAGATTTGGTTAAACTCACCAGGCTGACACACTGAAAGCACACCTTGGCCACATCCTTCCACCTCCTGCCTGACTCAGCACATTGGGGATTGGGTGGGGGTATCAACCTGCCCCCTGCTCCTTCTGCGAGGACACTTGTGGAGCAGGAAGGCACCAAGTACCATCTTTTATAGCCTTATGCAGTGAGACAGCTATGCTGGCCTAACAGCTACCTTGACTTCTAAGAGCCCTTTCCAAACATCTCATGATGTTTTTAAAATTCATTTGGTAAAAAGCAAATAAAGCAATCCCAAGTTCTTGGGCTCCCAAGCAATCCTGCTGAGTTTAACTTATACTGCTTCACCTTGAAAAACTGACAGCCTCCCTGCGCTTCCCCACTAGCACAGACAATTCTGTTCAAAGCTGCAGTCAGTGTTTTGTAAAACACTTCTGAAAAAGTGCTACATGTAACAAGAAAAGAAAGTGTCAGAAAAGTGTTAAGCTCCAGAATGGGGGAAAAAAACCAAACCAAAACCAAACTAAAAAACCCAGCCCAAATAAAACAACACTCCCCCCCAAACCCAAACACAAATACTGTGGTTTATAACCTCACATCATGATTAGACAAAACCATTCCTTAAAGATACCCAACGTTAAGTTTTATTGATGAGTTTTCATGGCGCCCTTATAAGTGACTTGAGATACTTTTCTTGTGCAAACCACTGAAAAAGTAAATCTGAATCTAGCAGGATTCTTCTTCCGAGGTTTCAGCAGTTAGTGCAGAGCTAGAGCATGATGTGTGTGTTTGGGGTTTTTCTATTTATTTGTAAGGAAGCATTGATACTTTAACAACCATGCCTCTACTGGAGCTCTTTGTACACCAGCCACCTCAGTAGTTAACTTTTGTCTGAAAAAGCCACGTATGAAGAAATTAAAGCCTTTTGAGATTTCGTGTCTTTCTTTAAAAAAGAAATTGCAGTCATTTAACTTACCAAGACTCCCAAAGGCGTAAAACTCCATTATAAAAAGAGACCCACCCATTACCAAGTTCAGTGCAGAAAGTTACAAGTGTTTTCAGAAAACGAGAAGGAAAATTACAGCTAAGCAGGATTTCCTCAGGCAAAGCACAATTAAGATTCATCTACAAAAAGCCAACCTAGCTCTAACAACCACACACAGGAAGAACAAGGCTCTGTGAAGGCTCTGACGTTCTGAAACTATGACCAAGGAAAAGAAAGAAGATTCATAGCTGTCAAATTCAGCAAAGTGTTAATGACCCAAGTAAGAGAACTGTAATAAAACAAGCAAAGAAGTCTCTCCCCAGTAGGAGAGCTGGAGATTGTGTTTCTATAAAACTTAGATGGCAAATGGCAGAAATTGAGTTTCTTGTCCTTGGTAAACAGGAACTTTTCCAAATACTAGATTATAGGATCCTTGAAAAGTAGTGACAAGTTCATGTTGGTTTTCTCCAGCTCAAACTCCTTCATTCCCTTTCCCTGCTTTACAATTTCTCTGGCTGAAGAAAAATCTGCATCCTAACTTCTGCTGTGGATGCTACAATAAATACCTAAAGAGGCTGTTAAAGAACTAACTCAAGGTAAAACCTAACAAAACACTGAAAACACCAGTGATGACTGGTAGAACGCAAGTGACATTAGGGACAGCTTTAGCATCACTAAGCCTTCCAGATACATGGAGGATGTCAAGGCCAGCATTTTACATGTAGCATTCTTTGCACAATAAATACTCCCCAGTATGCAAAACACTGACAGGCTTCCATGAGGATGAAGTGTAATCACTAGTAACAGTAATATTAACTCTTGAAGTAGGCTGAAGAGTAATAGTAAAAAAAACCAACCTAGGTGGGTTAAGCAGTCTCCAGATTCTAAACTTGTTTGAATCTTCCCAATTCTACAACTACAGCCCCAGGTCTGGGAGAAGACATGACACTTTAAGGACCATCTAGAACCAAGGACTTTGTAAAGGATGTCAGGAATTCAGTTTCTTGGTGCACTCTGACGGCATTTGTGGGAAGCTATATCTCATTGGATGTATCTCATCACTGGAAAGCACTGTAACATTCACTTAGGCTCTGACTCCACATTTCTTACAGGTGTAGCCACAGCCAAAGTTTTCACATATGCGGGACCTGATGCTTAATGACATAAGCACCTGTCAGTCCCAAAGAGACAGGATGCATTGGCAGAAACACAGTCCTTGTATTTAACAACCAGAACATCAGCTTTGATCACTTTCCCACAGAAAGCAGCTCAGCCAATACTTAAGTGACTGAAAATAGAACTGCACTCAAATTTCTCACTGTTTAATGCTGAGGAAATACCTGTAGGTGTATTTAATACACCTGCAGAGCATGCCCAAGCCCAGTAGGTCCCAGTGCTCATGCTCATTTGCTGACAGTCTCACCCCTGACTTCAGCTGAAGCCACTAATATCCAGACTACCCTGAAAGGAAACACTGAAGCCACAACAGAGCAGGAAGATGTACTCACAGATGATGAGGTGCCAGACTTCTGAACTTTTATCACTGAAACCTTTACCTGAAGATTGCCCTACAAAATAAAAATGCAATATTTCTCCCAAAACAAGGGCTTTACTATCATATTAGGAAGACCCAGTAGAGAAAAAGTTGCAAAAAAGCTATCTTCAAAGGAGACAGAGAGAAGAGCAAATAGATAGAAGTGAACTGTATTAAAGAGGTCATGTACCTTGCTTGCAACTCCAACCACCCAGAATACAGGCAAAATTATGTTTCCTCCCACATAAGCAGCAAAGCCAGAATTTCAACACTTACTTAGCATTTGGATGGTTACGTGCAATTTTCTTCATCTCAACATCATTGTCACAAGTCATGATATTTATCCCAGCTTTCGCTGCATACTTTATCTGAGAAGCTTGCTTGCAAGGATTTGTATATATTATGTTTTCAGAAGAAATGCCCAGGTCTTGTACCAATGCCATTTCAGACTGAAAAACAGGAGCATACCAGAGCAGGAGCATTTGACACAGTCCAGTGCACCATCTTCACTGAATCTTTATTAGAGGTGCTAAGTAACTATTTATTAAATGTAATAAGTTATAAAATACACTAAAGAAAAAAACTATCCGCTTCTAGGGCAAAAGTATAGATTGTCTGCAGGCAGTTACACAGAGTTCACTGTTTAAGTTATATTATTTGTAACCATGACACTTAATAGAAAAAAAGCTGATTTTAAAACAGTAGACATACGGAAGAAAATCAGGCACACAGATACACAGACAAGAAAAACTTACTTTACTGGAACATGCAAATCCAACGCCAAGGGTTCCCAAAATTTCGAGTACACCTGGAGTAGAATTGCATCTTACAGGATAAAATGGTTTTATTGGTGCCATCACATTCTGCCATTGTATGTTATTCTTTACAAGCTTTCCAAGATCACCAACATAAAATGCTCTTTTTCCAGTCTAAAAAAGGAAGAACAGGAAAATAAAATGTCTGAAATTATGGGTTTGCTGTCAAAACATAAACAACCCATGAAAGAGTCTTAAAGAATTACACACATCTTTTCACCTGCTATTAACTTTTAGGTTTGACCTTGAACAATGCTTTCGTTTCTAATTTCACCTAGCAATTTGAACTAGTTAAAAAACCAAAGAGGGAATACCTACCACATCAGAGAAATAATGAATGCTTTTAAGACAATATTCTGAGGCTCCTGAACAAAAGATACTACTTAAATGCCAAATGCTGATTTTCTCTAAGCACAGTATGTTACAAATCTCTTCCAACTTTGTCATTTCAGAAGTCTGCAATTATTTGGAGGATGAAAATCCACTGGGACAAAAGCTTCCACAGAATCAAAATAATTTATTACATAAGGAATAAATTCTAATGCACTACCCCTTATTTTAACAGGTAGCTAATAGCTCATTTTACTGAAAATTGGTTTGATAGTATTTTAATTCAGGAAGTCAAGTTTGAGGCTGTTCTCCACATGTTGTGAAGCACAAAGTTCAACCAGAATTTTAAGAACTAAACTCAGTGTGTTAAGGCTGCAGAGTCAAGTACATAATCTTTAAGAAAATGCACACTTTTGTTGTTAACAGCCCCCTTTGTGCATCTGCCACCATAGTCTTTTCTCAAGTCATGATGTAGATGTAGTGGATTGAAATTCAAACAGATGATTCTCTTTGTTCACAATGTGCACTCAGTAAAGATCCTGTAAATGAAGAGCCTACTGCATAGCAAAGACCATCACAAAATAAATAATCTGAATTAAGTCTGTACACCAAATATTACTTTTGCAGATATGAAACTAAATCGTGGCTTATTCTATACAATGTCTTTATTTCTGTTTAAAAAACACAAATAGAAATTCCATCGGGTGGAAGCATACTGACCCCCTGTACGGGTCACCAGCAGGAATGGGATCTGGAGCTTTAGATCCATGGCACAGGCCTCTACCCCTTGAGCTAAAGGAGTAAATGAAAGCAGCAGAAGGCAGCTATCCTCTGTGAGCCAGTCAGTGGTTGAAGACATGACATGTTGCCAGTAGTTTACCTATTTATTTGCTAGACAGAAAAAGAATATTAGGAATCAGGATTTGGGAACCCTACACCGGAGTTCAGAAGGCCACGGGATTTAGCTATTTGCTATACTATAGTTGAGCACTGCTTTTGAACATTAGTTCTGATAAACCAAGGGAAAAGTTAACAACTCACAGGTATAGCACATTAAGGATACAAGATTTACTTATGAAACTTGTAAAGCTCACTCTTTGCACAACCTTGTCTATAAAACAAAGGCTACCACATCTTCTTGCCTCGTAAGAAGTGAGTGTAGCTTTATTCATTAAAACTAGTATTGTATACACAGAATTACTTAAGTTTCTTTCCAGCAGATTTCTAAACTGTAATAGGTTTAGTTCCTTGAAAGAAAAAAAGGTAGCACCTCACAATATGCTTGTACACGTTTTCAATGAAGAGAAGGGTCATGGGAAGACACATAACCATACAATGGTGATGGACCACAGAAATGTTCAACATGGCTTTAAACTGGCTCAGCATATATATTTGTCTAAACTTTGGTATATTTTTAGGGAAACAGGAAAAAAAAAGTTTATCTCCGTGATACCCACTTGCCCAGTTTCAGGTTCCTGGTCTAAACCCCACTGATCACAAAATCTCTTGAAGCGATGAGGTGGGAACCTGTATTTTATTACATCAGCAAGATTACTTTCCCGCTGGCTAAATTCAGAGAGGTAACAATCACTGCCCAAATTTCCCCTAAAGAATTCAGCCCAAGGCAATCAAACAGCAAAAAATTACAATTAGAAGAGGAAACTACTTCATCAGGTGAATTTTAGCAACTGTTCCTCTGTTGCTGTCAGGTCAGTGCTAGATACCTTTACCTTAAGTTTGAAAACTTATGATGAATAAATGAGAAGACTTGGAAAACTTGTAAAAAAACCCCGAAACTCACATGAGTGTGTTCATAAATACAGTTGTCAATAACATCTGCAAGAGTTGCTCCTTCATCCAACAGACCAATGGAGTAATTTGCATCCTCAAGAAATCCTTTCATCTCAGCCGTTTTCCACAAAGCCGACAGTCATAAACCAAGAAACACAAGGGATGGGCTTCCAAGCCTTATATCCGGGTCCTTAAATTATGCAACAAACTGCAAAAGAAAACATAAAACAATGAGTAAGAGGCACAGAGCATACTATGTCACTACTTCAAAGTCAGAAAGAGCTTTTTACATCTGATGTACTACAAACAGTAACACACACACCCCCCAGACCAAAGATATTTTTCACTCTGGTCACCCTCCCTTTGCCAGCGTTAAGGACAGAGCAATTCTACCAAAGCCAAGAATAAAGCAGAAGCTGCATACTTTAAATCTGATACAAACTTAAAGACAAATAAGAAACCACTGATGCAAGGCTGTTCTTGAGAAGAATCCCAGATGATCCTCACTGATCTGTGCTGAGCTTATGCAAACTATGAAAGTACTGTAAGTGTAGCATACTTCTACAAACACCTCAGTTCACCTATTCTTAAGTGTTGCCTCTTAAGTGACATTAGTATCCAAGTGTGCAATTAGAAAATTGTATATATTTCTGCATTTGTTAAAGAAAACTTGTAGTTTATTGATTAAATGTTAACACTGATATTTGTTAAGATTCACATCTTTATGTTAACATTCCATTTTTTGTTTAGATGCTAATTCATAACCATTGCCTTCATATATTGTATATATTAGACATTTTGTTGTTCTGCTCATAAGATCACCTACAATATTTGGAAGTCTTCACTTCAGTAAAGATTAACAGAAAGATGTCACTAGCTAGAAGTAGTTTTAAAAGTGACAATCTCAGTAAGTGGTGTTAAAAGTAACAGTTATAACCCAGCCTTATTTGCATCTTGTTTACCCTCAGACCTTCACTGCAAATGAGATGTTGTTTACGAGCAGTGGTCTGAAAAAGACAACCTGAATCAGTGAAGTCCCTAGGCAGAAAACACTGTGAAATGTACAGTATGGATTAAATAGTTGGTCTCGAGTAAAAATCAGACAGCAGAAAGCCACCAACAGCTGATTGCTGTATTCATCAAATAGGGCTGGATGAAGGTGTACAATCTGCAGTTTACATTCCATTACAGTTGCAGGTCTTGTTTAAAAGCAGTTAGTTTACAGCAACCAACTGATCAGATGTCCTTTCAACCGTCACTTTATGACTAACACAACTGACCAAAACCAGCTAGCTAACCCCATTCCTTCCTTACATGAACACCCAAGACTCTTCAATCTCTCAGCAGAAGTTGCATAGTATGTGCTAGCTTCACTAAGACTCACAAAAGAAGATAATTTTGGCTTCAAATAGTCACAAGCCCATGGTATTAACACTGTCTCATGTTTCCTTCACCACCTCCTTAAGAGTAAAAAATAAAATCCACAATTTGCAACATAAGTTTGGTTAACACTGTTAATAATAAGAACAAAGTTACTTTTGCTCAAGCTAATACCAAGGCAACTAAGCAGCAGCTGCTCCTGCTTGTCATTACACAAGTAACAGGGAAAAGAGCCATCAGTTTTGTGTGCTTTCTGTGTAACTCAAGTATGCCACCTATGTTTCTTACAAGAAGCATTTACTGCCAGGTGAATCAACTCTGGCAGCAAGCATTTTCACTGTATCCAGAAGCTGAACGATAACAGACAAGTACTTTGGGTAAGACCATAACTCGTCTCACACATATGGTGAGTCATATGCTTATTTAAGCAAATTCTGAAGATTCAAAGCAATCATGAAAGAGCAAGATAATTATCACACTGATGTAAGGATTTAAGTAAATTACAACTATAAAAGCAATGAATAGTGGTAGACACTGCAATAACCAGGAAAAATGCCTTCAGCCAGCCACATCTAAGTTTGTGAGCAACAGCTAAAACTCCTTAATGAAACCCACTAGCAAACAAAGCACGAGTTCGTGAACCAAGTTTGACTTACGATCAGTGAAAGAAGCACTAACACCACATCGTGTCTGTAGTTACGGGCACCCTCTGAACAGGTACTTATCAGTACCCTTGATTTGACAGCTGATTAGCACAAAGCCCTCAACACCCTCACCTCCATAAAACATCCATCATTTCCAGGAGCAAAATACCAAAAAGGATTTGGTTTGGGTATTTTTTTTTTTCTTCTCCTGGAAAGAAAAGCTGCATCGGTGTTATACTGAAAATTTGTTGTAGTTCTGGAGTATCCAAAACACAAAGATCAAAAGAAGAAAAATCTAACAGCAAGGTTTAATTCTTTTAGCACAAATTTCTTTATGCTATGACTTAAACAGCCTAATGTTTTAGTTTTAAAAGTACTTTATGCATCCTCAAACTTGCTGATTGTGCTAATAAACATATTGTGTTTAATGTGTCAATAAACACATTAAACTTCTCTTCTGTTGTCTTCTTCCAAGAAAAGCAATACCCAAGGAGAGGAATAAGTAAACCCACCGGGGTGCACACGCGTGAGAACAAAGTGATTTCCGTGTTCAGCAGGTTATTCAAATGTAGCAGATCCATTGACCAAAACCCACAAGTTTTTAATCCTTTTGTGACAGAGGGGTGTTAAAGGAAAAATTTTCAAGTTCATGCTGTATTTAGATCTATAGCACCTTTAGGACACATCGAATCTGCCCTATGACTTTAGAAAAAGTTCAACAACGCCCAATGGCAACATTTTGACACAGTAACTCCGGAGGGAATAAACTTCCATGATCCACTTCCTCTTTCCCCCTCCCATTTACAACCAAGCAGTAAATACTGCAATACCAGTCACTTGCATGTGTTCAGTTGCAGTACTGGCAGACACCTCATATCTGAGCTTCTCTCTATTGTTTAGTCAAGTTGGACAAACGCTGCCTTTCTGATCATAAGCTTGCAATTCCCTGACATTTTGTACAAACCTGTTAAACAGCCTTAAGACAAAACTGAAGCATTTTAAGGATTTACTTACTATATATACATAAGGGCACCACTTAGATTTTAAAGTCTTGGTGGGTTTGTGCTTGTTTTGTACTACAAGCAACTTCCTAGAATTTGAAGCATGCAGATTGTCAGGAGTCCCTTCCACTTAATGAACACCCCTGATGGATGTGCTTTGCTGAGAGGTCCCAGTGTAACCAGTCAAAGCACTGAGCAGGTTTTTAGATTCAGGAGACACCCCCACCCCACCCCCCCCCAGGCTAATTGCTTGTGCCTGGTATTTCAAATGAAGAAGCTGGATCTAAACAACAGCTAGCATTTTTACTTCGAGTTTTGTTGTTCGTCTAAGTTACAACGAAGTAGATTTAAGATTTTAAAGTACCCGTAAAAGAATGGGTTTTTTCACAGTTAATGACTGTGCTGTATATAGCTTTCAAACAGAGATGGTATAAGAGAACACTTTTCCCCAAAAGCTGCCCTTTTACTCATGGGGAGATCCTGAGTGGGAGAAACTGCTTTAACAGAAGGCCTCTTTACCACTAACTACTCTCCAGAAGCAACAAAAAGAACACTTATCTGGTAAATTATTTTCGATGAAGGTTATTTCCTAAAACAGCGTTCTCTTATAGTTCATTCATCCAAAGGTAATCTTATGGTCAAGAGGCAGAGATGAAAAGGAATATGCTAGTACAGACTTAATAAAATAGCTTGCAGCAAGCCAGGAACAACCTAGCGTAACCTCACTCAGACTGCTGAACAGCAACTGCTTTTTCCAAACATGTCAACAGCATCTAAGCTCTTTTGTTTAGCAAAGTTCATAGAATCATAGAATAGCTAGGGTTGGAAAGGACCTTAAGTTCATCTAGTTCCAACCTCCCTGCCATAAGCAGGGACACCTCACACTAAACCATGCCACACAAGGCTTCATCCAACCTGGCCTTGAACACTGCCAGGGATGAAGCACTCACAGCTTCCCTGGGCCACCCAGCCCAGCAGCTCACCACCCTAACANTTGAACACTGCCAGGGATGAAGCACTCACAGCTTCCCTGGGCAACCCATTCCAGCATCTCACCACCCTAACAGTAAAGAATTTCTTCCTTATATCCAATCTAAACTTCCCCTATTTAAGTTTGAACCCATTACCCCTTGTCCTGTCACTACAGTCCCTAATGAAGAGCCCCTCTCCAGCATCCCTATAGGCCCCCTTCAGATACTGGAAGGCTGCTATGAGGTCTCCACACAGCCTTCTCTTCCACAGGCTGAACAGCCCCAGCTCTCTCAGCCTGTCTTCATATGGTTCATCTAATAAAGAAAAAAGACTGTTTGTCCTTTGAATCACAGCCCATTTCTCTCCAGTTACTCCCGCTCTGGAAGAAATGACATCTTTTCAGTCTTGTTGAGAACAAGATAGAACATTCTACGAAGTGAAAACTGAAATTCTTACCAGCACTGCTACAACACCCTCAGAAAACAGTACGTACATGAGAAATGTTTCTTTAAGGGGGAAGGCAACACCTGCAGAAGGAATTGAGATTGTGCTATAACCTTACTCTGTTCTGACTACCCCACCTCCTGAGGGAAGAGGAAAATCAAGGATAAAGTTTGTGAAACATCAAATTAATACACACAGAAGGAAACTGAGAGGATGGTTTATGACTTCTGTACCTGTAAGATGAATCACAAATCATTGCAGTACAGAGTTCAGTTCTTGCTGGAAGTGCTGACTTGCTGCAAGTCATGATTTGACAGACTTAGTATGGTAACACCACCCATTTTACCACCTGAAATATTAGTCGGCACAATGCTCCAGGACATATATTTTAGGGCAAACAAAAGCTGTCAAGTGCTATGAGACTTCCACACAGGCATGCAATTGCTTTCTTTGAAGTAAGAGTTAGTTCCTCAGGCTCTTTAGGGTTTAACACAATAACTTCCTAGATGAAGAACTTGAAGATAAAAGCTTACATATTTAAACACAACAATTAATGCAGAGAACAGAAGAGTAAGATAAAATGGAATAGAAGAAAATAAAATGCTCTGAAAAGTGACTAACAAAACATGTGCTTGTTACATGCAAGCATCCATAACAATTTTCAATGCTGCTCTTTACACTGTCAGATTTACATATTGTTTGGCCTGAAAAAAAAAAAACCGAACAAACCCACACCTTTGAGGTCTGATTCTTTCATGAAAACTTCCTCTGCAAAGAGCAACCTCTGCAAACTGAATGAGCTCCTAATAGCGTCTTTCAACTACTTGTCTCAAGAAAAATACTTACAATATTAATTATGCTAATGTAAAAATCATGAAGAGGTAAAATACATTCATTTCGCATGCCATAACATACTGATTCTTCAGGGGTAAAAGATAAAGTAGAAGCATTCTGTCACTAACATTCGCAATTAAGTACAGAACAAGTGGACTAGAAAAGTAAAAACACGAGTCCTCTGTTTTCAGCACAGGAAATGACTATTTATAATGGGAGTATCTTTAATCCAAGATTCCATTTCACCAACTTACATCCTTATTATTGTTAGCTGAATGCAGCCACTACCCAACTGAAAATGCTGAAGTAGGAATCTTTATTCACAATGACAGTGGACATTTTGCATTACCCCAGTTGCCTCCATTGAGGTTCATGGACTACCTGTACAGCTCAAGATAGTTGCATCCTACCATTCTCTCGGGCTTAGTCCACACAGTTAAATGAGCAATGTAACAAGAGCATCTCTGCTTAAGTGAGCAAGCAAAGGGGGCAGATAACAAATAATGCCCGATCTGACACTCTCTACAGCAGCCATGCCTCCAGGAACCTCCTTCTGTTTTCTTGAAGTTTGATTATTCAAAGCCAATAAGCTAGTAAAGCTTACAAAAGTAAGTGGTCCTGTAAGTACCACAGAACTGTCCATGCACTATCTCAGCAGTTCTTCGTAACAGTACGAGCAGCTACTTCCCTACCCTCTCACTTGCTTAGTCAGTGTTGCCCTCCCCATTGCTCTCCTGCTCCCTGACTGCCACCCAGTCCCATTTAGACAAAGTCAAGAGAGATTTAAAGACTGCCCAGACCAGGTAACTACTGCTTCCACTACAGTGGGAAAAGGCTCACTAATACATCAGATTTCCAATGGCAATTCCCTCAATTTCTGATCAACCAGATGTGGCAATAAATAGAACAGATTTTAAAAGGAACAAGACTTCAGGCCACAGTTGCCAGATTGCTCAGGTAGCCAGAGCCTGAAAAGTAAGACAGAACTAAATCCCATGTTCTTCCTTGGCCAGTGTAACACAAGAACAAAAGTGGGAGGGAGAGAATTATAAAAAGGATACAAGTTCAGTAGGAACATAAGTACATCTTCAGACAGAACATTTTTTTATTTGAGTTCCACTGGAACATAAAAGTTATATTTTAAAGCCCAATTGATTTTTCCTCATTAAATCACTTTGCAAGCCAAACAGGACTCAAACTACCAATTAGCTGGCTAACTTACATCTTAGCTGTGTTTGAGGTAATTACCTGTGCTTCAGCACACTAAAACAGGTACTGACAGACACTTGCAGACTACTGCTACATGGCTACATTCAATACTGAGCTACTTACATTTGCATACAGCATATTATTACTAAACACATAATAGATCCAAGCTCAAAATAATCATGCAGCTCATCTGAACATTCAGCTACAAATACAGTAAATCCAGTGATATTTCCATTCTAGGATAAGCTATACCTTGCACTATTTGCCACAGCACATTTAGAGAAAAAACAATCTCAATGAAGGTAGCAGAACAGCCTTCTCCTTTAGGAGAAAAACCCTGGTCAAAGCCAAAATTCCTTCAGAACAGTTCTAGAAATTAAAATGCATTTATAGTGCCTTCAGATTTCCTACTATATTAACTCCCTCTGCCTAACAATTCTGCCTTTCTTACCCTTTTACTACTTTACTTCATGCCTTTGGAAGTGTAAAACATCACGCAGCAGTTCTACCCACATACTAGAGTGACCTGAACCCAAACTGAACAAGAGGAACAACTTTCTCTGATCTTTTGCTTACAAAATTCACATGACACAAAGTAACAGTGATATTCAGAAAATTTTCAGTGTTAACTGTATTCACTTGAACAGAGCAGTCATCTACATAGAACCAAATATATGTGGCTAATTCAGTAAGTTTCAAACAAAACAAAAAAGAACATAACCTCTGGAGTGGAGATCAAGCTGGTTTATCATGATAAACCACATCCTTCCCTTAGTGCAGTATTTTCAAAGAATAGACATCTATATTAAGTACCTTATTGGGAAACATACCAATGCAACCAGCATTTGGACTCTTTGTGGTCTTTAAAAGGTACCTGGCTCAGATGCACTTAACGATTCTCATTCAAGTTTTACACTAAAACCCACTATATAATTTATAGGTACTAAGCCAAACAAAAATGCCTTCAGCTAGACAGGAAAAAAAAGTAATACTGTATAAAATCAACTTAGCCCAGATAATATAAATGCATTTAAGGCTCTTGTTAAAACCACATAAAGCTATTGTTTCATGTTAACAGAACAGGGTAACCACACACATTCCAGAGTTTTCTGTGCTCCTTAAAACAGCTATATGCACTCATTTGTTTTCAGTTATCATGGGTCTTGCTTCTCTTGAATAATTATTTATCTCTGAAACATGCAAAGGCATTGAACTTGGTACACAATTTCCATCCAACACAATTCCACATTCTACTGTAGCTCAACTGCAACTATTTGTGGAAGTGGATACTAATTAGCAAATAATGGAGACAGGCATTTGGGAAGGCACACCCTTCATGATCAACATTAGTTACTGTTTACAACAGCAGATTTTAACTGTTTCAGCATAAAATGCCCTAGGAAATCACACAGCAAATAATGAGTTGATGTTGTCATGCAGTGTCAATTCATGAATTCAGAATTATCACTGAGATTGAAGTTATGGCATTTTATTTTAGGATTTCTGTAGCAAAGAGCCCTAATTCAGAAAAATAACTATGTAACAAAGTTTACTCAAGCATGTTTAAGCCTTCCAGAAATTCAGCATATAACTCTGTTGAGAAAAGTATTATTTGAGTGAAAATTATAGACTCCACTTGCACGAAAGTCACGCATGATATGCATGCCACTATTTTTAATTTTGATTGAAACATTGAGACAGTTACCCTTGCTTACCAAAAAGCCAATACATGCTGTTTGTATTTTTGGAAGAGCTTATCCTCCTGCATACAGATGAAAAGTGAAATATACTTACATGGACAAGTTAGGAGATGGAACCCTACTATCATCAGCTAGGTTCCCAAGGTGGCTCAGCGTTGAAGTCGAACTGTTCTCTATAAAGCACTTCTCCTAAGCCCTCTGGATAGTTGTAAACTTGATCAGAGATTTTGCCCTGTGGGAGAAAATACACACAAAAATAAATTTCCCAGCCAGAACAAAATAAAAGTTTAACCTTACAACATGTAACAAACACCTTTTCAGCAGTGCTTTTAAGGAGGCTTGCAACACCCCACCATGAAAGTTTATAATCACACAAAATGCTCAGTTTTCAAGAGTTGAATGTGAGCTCTGAGTCAGATCAAGTCAGACATATGAAGAACTGCTAAAACACATGAATTATGAGCATGAAAGTGCTTGTTTGTACTTATCTTTCAAAGTCTGAATTGGAAGATTTTCAAAGAGCTGTACATGAACCTGCTTTAGGGTAATATGCTTTAATACTGGACTGCCCTCCCAGAAGCGTTTTTAACCCTGTACCCACTGTGTTTCTTTCCCTCCCCACTTCCTTTCTATTTTAGAATTCCCTTACCATGTTCTTTCTTCCTCTACTGTGAATGAACACACCATGTGGGTGAAAAAGCTATGTGGGTGAAAAATACCGCTTTATATAGTGAAACTGAACACCATACAGACAAATCCAGAGACAAGCAAGACAGTGAAAAGAAAGAAACTTATGCTTGCCTTCAGGAATGAGGAAACATTTCAGCTGGCCCTCAAGGGCTATTACACACACCAAAGCAGCATGTTAAAGTACAAAGCTAGCTTGCTCAAATGAAGGTAAAACCTTCAGTACATTGTACTGTACTCAGAACAGTACAATGAACATAAAGAGCAGTCAAGAAAACATTAACCAGCCCTGCTGAGTAGTTACTCCTTCTGAAAGGAACTGACATTTTCATGGAATTAAATACTGTACAGAATTGGTCATGTGTAAACCTACCATACAACAAAGTTTCTACAAAATCACTGTGGTCTATGGCATGAAATGTGGAATGTACCAACTACTGTAGAAATAAATCTTTGCTGCTCTTGCTATTTAAGTGAGACACATGCTGCCTACAAAAAATGGCTTCTGGGAATCACCTAACCCAAGTTATCATCTTTTCAACTGCATTACAGTTAGGCAAGCTGCTGAAGTCTGTTTTTCTACTTCCTGCTATTAGAAAACTAAATGAGTGTACTCCATAAAACACTGAATTACAGATTGAATGCGATTCCACAGAACAATCTCTTCAGCTTTACCATATAAATTAGCATTTGGAAGCATGTAACATTAAACCTCAGTCCTTCAAAATTGAGATATTAAGGAATTTTGCCAGCTAGAATTAGTGTAGAACTATCTTTTACCTTCCATTAAAGCAATAAGTCAGTAACACAGTTTTCAGAGCATGCACACATTTAAAGTCAGCAAGACTTCCCTTTTGTAAAGTTAACTGGTAGCTCCACTATTTTCTAGTGCTATTCTGATTATATGCAAGAACTCATACCAATTCGCCAGTGATTGTGAATTAAGTTTACCTTCCCAACAAAACAAGTTGTTAAAACCAGGTGCTTTTAAGGAGAGTGCATGACCTTTAGTACGAAACTTACAAAGCCATGCTTCAGACAAGTATCACCTGCAGTACTATTTCAGTAAATATTCTCTCATGTCCCAAGAAGGAAGTGTGCAGTGAAAGTTCCTGTGGAGCTGGAATGAAATCTGATCGTTTTCTGCAGCAACTGTCAACTATGAGCTGTGCCGAGTTCTAATTGCCCTTCAGAATTTCTTTTAAACAAGAACTATTTATCTGAAGGAGCTACATAAATGTATACAAAATAGTCTGACTGCCTTCTTTTGTGTAGATTTACCAATATTAAATATTCAGAGAGGAAAAGGGTATGATTTGAGCCTTTGCAATCATAGTGATTTTACTCTGCTCAGCACAAAGAGTTGGTTTGCTGTACTGCAACAGAGCAGGACTACCATTTTAAGCAGAAGTGTATTAGAGGTCCGTAACCTGTACAGACAAACCCAGTCTGAGAAAAATAGCTTATATGAGTGGCCACAATGAAGTGCTCATTGCTTAAGGGCTTCGAAGTAGTTATAAAAGCATTCCTGCTAAACAATGAGCTTTGAGTTGTAGGAATAATCGACAAGGCAGCTTTGCCTTTTAATACTCAAGTGACACCTATACATATGTATTTATATATCATCTATTAGTATACTAGCAGGTGCCTCAAGTTTGACAGCAGCTCAACCAGACATGCTGTACATTGCACATGAATAGTAACAGTCCCCTGAGGAATAAAATAACCCCCCCAGTAACCCAGAGCACATAGTTTTGCTGGACCAACTGCATCCTGCAGCAAGCCCTAGGACTCCCAGTCAGGGCCAGGCTTGCTCAACTCCCCATGTCTGATGCAAGCAGACTGGCAAAACTGGGCACTGGTTCATTTCCTTTGGGAAACTCAACCACTGTTATCTTTCTGTTTCTGAGGAGACACTTTAGTGACCCGAGATTGAAATATTCATGAACCAAACACTAAAAACCTAGCAATATTATGACCTTTCACATTTACACCAGCTGACCGACCTGGAGGCACCAAAGTTACTTTGGTGCTTAAAAAATCCAGCTATCCTTCTGTTACAATAGGCTTTTCCCAAATCGTGGCCAGGGAATCATGACAAGGGAGTCACCAAGGGAAAGCAGGTCCTGAAGGAAGTACAGGTCCCTGAGGAATTCTTCTATAAACCACACAATTGTCCCTGTGCTATATTAACAGTATTTTGAACTGAAATATGCCATTATACCCAAATTAGTCCATTACACAATTAAGCCTCCCTTTTAGGAAGGGACAGTCTTAATTCCTTCCCAGATCATCCTGTCTTCCCTATAATTGGAGGGATAGAATCATTTCCAGACCATACATCACAGCATTGCTGCAAACACACCTGCACCAGCCTTCCAGCACAGAGAGACACAAGTCACCTGCCTGGGGGGCAGGCAGCAGTGCTGAAAGGCAGTGCTTGCCTCTGATAAGACTGCCCCCATAGGAGAAAATCCCATTGCTGTTTGCCACCAAACAACACCGTCCCCCTCCCAAAATCCTGTCAAGACCCCTCTTTTTCTGGGATTTAACAAGCTTCCCCCCAAACTGAAGGCCTTGTGGAAGGGACAGGGGCAGCAGGACAGCTTACAGCAGGCAGGGCAGGAGCTCACCACAGCCTGAAGCACACGGGGAAGGGGGCTGCCGTGTCGCAAGCATCAGCCACAGCGGCAGCAGCATTGTTCACACGGTGACAGGAAGGAAAGAACTAGACTGGACCAGTCCAGACTGGAACAAACCCCTCCTACCATCACCATTATTCACAACCCCCCACCTCCCCCCAACACCGCTGCCTCATGCATTTATCCAGAGAAGAATAGCGGGCAACTGCCGCGTCCTCAGAGCCAAAAATCCCACATTCAGGGTGAGGGCAGAAGTGCAGCAGCATTCCCACCCCAACCCACCGCCATGCTGGAGCCACGCATCTGGCTGGGAGGGCTGGCAGGTCTAACTCGGTTTACTGGACACCACACGGTGTCTTCGTTAAGGGGGGGCTACATTCCACTGGGACTACACGATCAAATCCCGTTGAGCCACAGGAGACTGCTGCAGAGGTCTGAAACACAGCGCTTCTCCTGCCTACTCCACGTGTTGGCTGTGCAGGATTTTGCACTGCAGGAGAGATACACTTCAAAAAGGCTCAAAAGAGGATTTAAATTCACTGTCTTCCCTCCTCACCACAAGTCAGGTTCCCCCAGGACAGACACATGTTCCTGAGCTCTGGATGAGCCCATACTGCTGACTGGAAAAGATCTGCAGCGCTGTCTAGTAAGGAGTCATTACAACATCCTCCTGGGCCATGCCAGCCACGTTCCTGCTTTTGCACTGTGCCCCTTGCACCTGCATGAGTCCCTTGCTCCCACACCATACTTCCAGCTCTCACAACCAGTGAACAGGTTGACTGCACCTCTGCTGACCTCTCACCAAAGAGGGAAGGGCACCACAGCAAGCACACACACATGCTCAAGATATCCTGACATCCAAATGCACATTTCACACACACAGAGCCAGCAATCGAGCAGTGACTGGACCTTTTTCTTCATACTTTCTGAAAGCCACCAGTACAGCAGTGGCTGACTGGACCACAAGGACTGAAGGAGCCAAAGATGTTGAGGCTTAACAAAAAGGCTTCCAGGACTGGCAGCACTAAACCTGCTGCTGTTACACTAACACACTGACCAAGCGGAGAGGGAAACATGTGTCCTTGAGATGACCAGCAAACACCCACAGCAAAGGGGGGGGGGACGACTTCTAACAGGAAGGAAGGGTGCCACTTCCCATAGGCTGAAGGACCCCTGGCCCCATTGCATGAAGGCAATTTGCCCCGTCATCCGAGCACTCGTCCCGGAAAGCGTCACTTGTGCAATGCCCTCACCGCTTGTGTGGTGCCTTGACAGCTCACGCTGCTGTCCTCATCCATGGTGCGCTCCCCTGCCCACCGTGCTGAGGGGAACGGGTGAGGCCTCGTGGGGGCATGGCTCAGGTGAGGGGCAAAGACGAGAGTGACAGCGGGAGCCCGGATAGTCACGGTTACAGACACACAACATGGCCTCTGAGAAGCAGGCAAGGAGACGCCGCAGCCGTGCCACAAGCACTTCTCCAGCGTTTTTACCCCTGTCACCCAGGCCAGCCTGGAAGCATGTCACACTGCTACTCCCCCCGGCCTCAAGGAGCACCCTGCGTGCGGGTGCACCCGAGAGGATGGGATCTGCCGGGACCCGCATGGAGCTCCCGAGCCCGGCAGCTGCCACAGGGCATGGTGACGGCATGCCGAGGTCCGGAGCAGCCCCTCTCTCCTTGTGGGGCCCAGGCGAGGACGCCCCTCGCCCCCTCCACAGGAAGAACCGCACTGCGAGAGGCAGCAACGCCCTGGGGAACGGGTATCCCGCCGCGGGGCACTGCCCGGCTGCTGAGGGGGAAACACACCACACAGCCCCCCTCCGCAGGAATCCGCCATGTTAGGGCGGCCGCCGAGCCCCCTTTCCCCGCGGAGCCGGAGGCCCCGCCGCCTTCCCGTGCCCTGCGGGACTGCGGGAGAAGGACGAGCAGCGGTTCCAGCACAGCCCTCGCCCCGGTTCCCGGCCTCCTGCTCCCGCCTCGCCGCCTCTCTCATGCAGGGCTGTCCGCCATGTTAGCGTGGCGGCCGCTGACCCCCTCCACCCGCCGCCACAGACACACTCCGGGGCACTGTGGATCCCGGCGTCCGTGTGCTCCCCCCCCCCGGGCGGCGGCTTCGCATCTCCCAGCGCCTCGCTGCGCGCCGGAGAAGAAGGGGAGCCTGGGCTCTGACTCATGCTGCCGCTCTCCATCTGCTGCCGCCGGTGGCAGCCGGTCGCGCCCCACGCCGCCGGGCGGAGAAAGGGCAGCAGGAGGAACCGGCCTCATCCCCATCCCCCTCCCCGCCCGGTAACGCCACGGCGACCGGTGGCAGTGCTGCCCGCCGGCTGCCCCTCCCAAGTGCTGAGGCCACCGTTCCCATTCCCCGCCTTACACTTGGGTAACCATGGCCTGTCCCTCCCCACGCCCCGGAGAGCGACGAGCTCCTCCATTGCCTCCCGCCGCCGGTATCAAAGGACGCCCCGGCCCGCTCCGGAGCTCAGGGTGGGCATCACCGCCCCTTCCTTTCCTCCCTCCCGCCGTCTCCCCCGCGGAGCGAGCCCCAGCCCGGCTGGGACCCCGGCAGCGGTACTCACGTGAGATAACGGCCCGAAAGATTTGGTAAATCGTCTTCTCTTTTTAGGCGGAATTTTTAAAGAGGGATGTGGGAACCTACAGCAGAAATACAGGCGGCGGCAGCGGCGCCTTCCAGGGCCATAGGCTGCGGGGGCGACCGACTGGGGAAGCGCAGCGCAGCGCTCGGACGAGAGGGCACACACACACAGAGACAGAGCCGGAGCGGGCCGGGGGCGCGGGGCTGCTGAAGCTGGGCACAGAGGGGGAGCGCGACCACCAAGCTGCCAGGCGAGCGGCGGGGCGAGGAGAAGGGTGCCGCCGAGGCAAGGCTCTTATAGGGCGGGCGGGTGGGGAGGGACCCGGAGCCACGCGTCACCGCACCGCGGGCGGGAGGCGCCGCTGCCGAAACCAGCCCTCCGGCGGCGGCAGACTGGGCATGCGCCGAGCGCTGCCGGCGGGCAGTAGGGCATCGTCGTCAGCCTCGCCGCTCAAGGTGGAGGCAGCACAGCGGTCCCAGTTCTGCGGCCGAGGTTGAGCTCGGGGGATGCGACCCGACCCGACCCGACCCGACCCGACCCGGCCGGTGGGGCTGGTGTCCCAGGCGGATCGCCGTCTCTGGCGGGAGAGGCTGGGGTCTGTCGGTAGTGCTGGTGGACGGCAGGGGCCAGGCAGGGCTCGACTATAGGTATCCCTCGGGACCCAGGGCAGGAGGTTGCGGGCTCGTGACTTGATACGCCAACTTGAACCTGTGTTTCAGGAATGGCTTCCACAAACCCAAGACTCATCTTCCTGTGTCACTACATAGCTGAGCAGGTGGGAAGGGAAGTCAAGTCTTAGTGGCCAGCCAGAAGTCTGGTTCCCAAGGTTAACAGCATCCTAATAATCTGCACTGATTCACTGAGCATTGCTAATCTGTTAATAATGCTCAGTGGAAGCTCTAATCATGCTGCATACCTAGCAGCCTCAGTGAATTTTGTGTGTCTTAGAGTACTTACATAAGCACTTGAACTGGAGGATTTAGCTGACCCACATATTTCATGGAGTTTTGCTGAAGCACTGGGACACCTTCAGCATTTCCCAAAGCCTTTAGTACTTTCATAATACCTTTGTGAAGAAGCACCAGCTGCAAGTAGAAAAGAGCCACTCGGATACCAAGTGCCTCAGTCAGAGGTAACAGAACTGCCCTATAGTGGGGCTGAGGATGCACCCTGACCTGCCAGCCCTACTCTGCCATGTCAATCTTATCAAAGCAAGCAGGGCTGTTCTTTAAAAACTTGTTCCAGTAGTCACAATTCTTTCCGGACAATACATAGTAATGTAGTGCACCAAGACCAGCAAATGATATACTTGTTCAGGAAAGTAATTGCTCATCTCAGGACATGTTAATTTTTTTTTAAAAAAGGTGTGTTCATACAGTTTGTGTATTTATTTTTTCCAAAGCAAAGCTGGGTTTAATTTTCTAGCAGACAGAATTCAGGCTAACAGACAATAGATTCACACCTGTCATCTCCAGAAAAAAAGTGAGACTGAGGTTTCACAGCATGCAGGGATGGAGTTTGTTTATTCTTTTCATCTGTTGTCACCTTCCCTTTTGCCAATAATCTTAGATGAACTGATAAATACATGCAGTCTCATTGCAGTCTTTCCTGGTTATGGAAACTAGTAGGTTATGAATGAAGTCAGTGAAAGCAGGCACACTGATTAGAAAGTCAGAAGACTTCTCACGTACACTTGCAGCAAACCTTGCACTGAGGACTAAAAATGGAATGGTTTACATCGCTCTTTTCTCAGGTATGATCTGTATTGCACCCTTCATTGGTGACTCATCTCTTCATTTGGGTTCCTATTCCAGAATATAAGTGCAGGAGGAAGAATCAGAGTATACCAAAAAAAAAAACCAACCTAAAACCCCCAAACAAACAAAAGAAACCACCAACAAACAAACACCCAAAACCGAACAAACTAAACCAAACCAAAAAGCCCTAACCCAAACCACAAAAGCTATGGAGACTTAGGAATAGAGATTTAGACAACGCACAATAAATGTGAATCATTAACAGGCAATGAAAGAAGGAAGGGCTGTCCTTGGAGGACAAGGGTTAGAGGGGAAGGCACATGTTAACAATGATATACACAGAGGTGCAATCCAGAAAGCTCTGTTCTTTAGGAAGGTAGATTTTTTTAAAAAAACACATTTTTGGAAGGGATTTAAACTAGAAAAAGGACTTGACTAGTTTGGAGGCATTTAGGTGCAGCCAAAAAGTGATCCATCAGGGAAAAGACAAAGAATAAGTCCGTACTGGTTCTATGATGAACTGTTTTTTATCTGTGTTCTTAGACATCTCCTGATGGTAATATCCAAAGATATCCCAGCAGTAATATAACTGACACAATAGTTACTGCTTCCTCATCTACATTCATCTTCCCAAAAGAGTTTTTATTTTGGTAAGTAGGGGATGTTTTTGGTATTCTTACCAGAAGTAAGAAAACAGGTGGACTATTTAAGAGGGGAGGACAGTCACGTAGGACAGGAAGAAGAACTTCAGTTTGATATGCAATTAATTGGGGGCACTGTCAGCTATTTTAAAATGTATGGTGGGAGGGAGGATTTCCTGCTTGTATGGAGGAAGCAGCACTTGAAAACAGAAATGTAAACTTCATCCTCTTAAATCTAATGGAAAAAAAAAAAAAACCCAAACCAAACAACAAAAAGAGTGGCACACTGTTTGGGAGTGTACAAGACTGAACTGAGTTATCACTGTACACAAAATGAACGCAAATTGGTGAGTGAATGCTTTATAGAGTATTTTCACTACCACTGGTGATACTAATGCAGAACTAGAAATCTGATGCCACAGCTCAATATATGTATATTCTTATACATATTCTTGTGTACAGTGCTACACAAGACAACAGTCCTGTTTTGTCTGGAGAGGCAAAATGTAAAAAAGCTAACATAAAATTTTCTTCTGCCTCTTTAACATTTCTCTACCCTCAGTTTTAGTCCTTGGGTTCCTAACCTTGTACAGCTCCATACCCGCATTTCATAGGTTACTAGAGTAACAATTTGCATTTTGTTCTCCAAAGATAAAAAGGCAGCAGACCACAAAGTACGTGTCCAGCCCTGAGTTCTCCTTACTTCCAACTGTGAGGCACTTCTATCACATTTCCTTTTTTTTGCATCCACACTTCCTTTTCAGCACTGTTCACAGTTGGATGTAGACAAAATCAGGTGTTATCCCTATGACGCAGATAAACCAGAGCAGGAAGGACACTCTTCCCCACCTCATCTTTTAGAGCGCAAAAATACTGGTGAGGTAACCCAGCGGTCAGGACTTTCAGATTGGTTTGGACAGATGTCTGAAGCTGCATAGCCCAGTGACCTTTCCTGCTAATTCCAAGTATTTCCTTCTTTTTATGTCTTCCTACAGGCTACCTCTTCTCTCCTCTGGTTCTCCCATTTCCTCCCCCTCTCTGATGCACTCTCTATCACCAGGCGTCAGCAGCGGGGTCGGATTCCACTCCTGCAGTTGAGAGAATGAGATTATTTCCTTCTCCATCTCCTCTTCCTCTTCCCCCACTGCTGCCAGCTCCTGCAGCAGTATTTTTTTCTTAATGCCTCAGGTGCAGGGATTAGGTATTACACAAGAATTTCATCTTCCATTGAGAATAAAATGTCCCTAGCTACTGAAAACCCAGCACAACAGAAGACAAATATAAATAGCTATACACCTCTGGATGTAGGGAAAAGGTTGTTTCCATTTCTGAATGCTTGAACTTGACAATATGCTCCCTGTTCTGGCTCTTCTTACATGCAGTGCCAGTTGGTGCCAGTATGGTTAATGCTGTGTGGCCATCCAGCCAGGGCATTCAGCTGTTGCAGTGTGAGGAAAGAATCAATCCAAATTATATTTCTGTCTCAGCTGCTTGGGGCAGGAATGCCAGTGCACAGGGAGCCACAAAGAAAGGAAAATGAAGGCTGTGACAGCTCTGGACCCCTTGTGCCCACAGTGCTGTAGAAGTACTAGAGCTCCAATAGTCCCTCTTTTCAGTAAAACAATCTGTATAAATAGGACTTCATGGAAGTAATAACAGCTGATACTCCAATCTTTGGACCCTTTTCATTGCTGCACACTGGAGTTGCTCCTGTCCAGTTAACAGAAACACTGATAACCAGCTGGAGGAATGATTCATGATTATTAAAAGCCCAGAGGTGGTGGGAGGAGAGTCATCTCTGCCTTAACTCACACGGAGCAGTTGCCTCTCACCTATATTTACTGAACAGTCTGCTGAATCAAAACAACTGAGGCAGAAATAAGGTCCCAGCTTTCCAGTATGGATTAGTTTGGTTTCAGAAGAGTGAGTTTAAGTGTAATTTCTATGGAGAATAGTTACAGAATAGATCTCATACTTGTGCTAAGTTGTTCACACAAAGTTAATGGAATCAGTAGCTCAAAACACTAAAGAAATCACAAGTAAGTAAAATTAAATTGGGGTTGTTTTACAAAATCAAAGCTGGAAGGAAAAAGCAGGAAAAAATTCAGTCTTGGTTTAGGAGTAGCCAGCAAAATACAATAAGCCCCTTTAAATCCAATGCTAGAATGTTTCACTTTCAAAAAATCTAGACTGGGTGGGCACAGACTAAAAGAAAATGTCTGTCAACTAAATATTTGAGCTACTAAATATGGACTACTGAAGAAAATATTCAAATATGAGCATTACTTGAGAGTCTAGCCACCTGTATGCCTACTCCACATTAACTGGTAAAGAAAACTGGAAAGTTTTAGGTATCTGCAATATGATATGGACTTTTTACTGTTAGGAAATGTGCCCAGGTTCAGCCCAGGTTAGAAATTAATTGGGCTCATTACATGATAGATGTTGAGTTGTGTGTTAATCACACCCATTCTAGTTCCTGCTACCCATGTCTCATGGCTCCTCACTAAAACCTGAAGGATCAGCTGGAGGCTGAGGGTTGGGCTTCTGTGGAACGTATTTATTTTGTTCTCATTACTCATTACAAGTATCTCTGGATCAGAGAAGAGGCATGGGGTTTGCCTCTGCGGATAAACAGGAGGTGCTGGTTCCCAGAAGAGTGAACTAGTCAGCAGCGATAAGACTATCAACTTTTAAAACACAACAGTCCAAACACTGAAGCAGGATAAAGTGGTCTGTGTACCATGCAAGGAGGTTAAAAATAAGCATATTGTGTGCTGTTGCTGGTGGTTACCAAACAGGGAGATTCTTTTTTTCTTATTAACTTTTCCAAATGAATAATCTCTTGGTTGTTTTTTTGTTGCATTTGCAAGGAGTTTTTGTTCCCAGATGTTTATTCTCAGCCTTGTAGTTCTTGCATAAGTAGCCCTCCCTAAATATGGTCCTACCTCTATGCAATAATTATGAGTGTTTTGATGCTGCTTAGCTTGCTAGCTGTTCTTGTCAGTCACTTTCCAGCTTTGGACAGCTGGACAGCTCCAGAACACGCACATGTTATTCTGGTGATTTCTAGACACAGTGTTCCGCATCAGGCCCTGTCTTTGCTGAGCTTCCCTGGCTGGTGGGGCATTTTGTTAAGGGTAAAGACTCAGCCTTCAAGAGGAAGATTTCCAGCTAACCCCTGGAGAAGCACTTCCCACTTGTCAATGTCTTTCATCACCCTCCCAGCTCTGAGAGGTGGCAGTGATCTCCCTGTGTCATCCAAGAACAGTGAGAAGGAAAAGTGCTCTCTTGAGATTGCACTCCAGCGCTGTCTGTGATGCCTCCAAACCTGCACCTGCATTTTCTGTGTCACTGATGATGTTGTCTCACACATTTTGGGGATGAGAGAACCATAAGTCAAGGCAGATGCCTTTCCCACCAGGGTGAAAGGGGCAGGACTCTTAGACAAAACCCTAGCAAACTCTTTCACTATCTGCAAAGCAAGTGACAAGACATTTGAAATAAAATATTTGACCCATTTAAGATAAATTCTGTTTACTTCGCTTGCATTAATAGGGTTGCCAATGTTAGCAGGAGGAATATGAGCAGAATATGCACTACTCATTTTCCCTGCATCTGCATTTTCTGTAACACACGCATTTTTCACTTAGAATTTGACAGACCCTTTCAAGAAGAATTTTTTTTCCCCCCATAAACCCCATAGATGATAGGCTGGCAGTAGTAACCAGCATGGGATAATAACCACTGTAACACAGTTAAGGGCATACAGAAGGATCTGCAGGATCCATGTCACATACCTACAGTAATGAACAGGCTCTGGACCTCTGCATTTGGTCACCAGACCGCTACAGTAGTGATGCTGTTGGTACTTAGGGCCTTCAAATGGGTTGTCTGTCAACATGCTTTTGAGACCCTACTTGTATGCAACCAAGTTTGAGCTTCATCTCTAGAAAACTGTGTTTATGTACCTGCTGCTCTTTCTCTCTAGGGGCTGGCCCTTAACTCTAAGATTTATGGCTTGCAATTTCGTTTTCTGTGGTCCTCAAAAACAGGGAACGAAATCCCTTTTTAATTTTGCTGGCATTAAGATCCCTGATCTCATTTAGGACTTTAGCCATTCCTGGCTGAAGAATGTGGGGATACATCCTGAATCAGACATTGTTGGGGAATGAAACAGTAGCTACAGATATCATCTGCTCAGGACACTGTGTCGGTGCTATCTCTGGGCTTTGCTGTTGCCAGCCAGATTTGCAGGAGCAATAGGAAGGCCAGCAAAGCAAAGCAACTGGGGCTGGGTTATTTTTATTACACTCCATTTCCTCACAGTGGGTCAAAATAGTCAGTACCTTCCAGCTCTAATCAGCTCAAAATGCAACTGAAAGCCAAACATGAAGTGAGTACCGGGCAAGGCTGGGGCAGTGATTTCTGGTTAGTACTTGATCCTCTTTGTCATGCATGGTTTCAGCAGCAAGAACTTACGGCCCAGTGTGCACGCTCAAACCAGAAGACTTAAGGGCTAAGCCAGGATATCTCAACTCATTTTAACATCTCTAAAACCGCAAGGCAAGATCCCATGGAAGACGTTGTGTGGAGCTGCAGACAGAGCAGGAAGACTGAGCTGCTGAGAACCACTGAGCTGAGCTCAGCCTTCAGCCCCAGGCAGCCCTTGGGGGTCCCAGCTATGGTGTCAGGCCAGGGTCAAGCCCCTGCAGAGACCTTCCAGGCCAGGGGACTGAAAACCAGCAAACCATCCAGTTCCAGCAAGCTCAAACATTGTAATGAGGAGAAATGGTCTGATTTGAGGAGCAGTTACTGGTACCAGTAAACATACTGCAGTGGCTGCTCCCTGCCCACTTACTCTGCATCTGCTCATGAAAAACACCACTGAAAGTAGTTATGGGCCATTAACTTTGCCTGGCATTCCAAGACTGGGATTTGGATTTTTATTTATTTCCTTTTTTTTTTCTCAAAGATGGTTTTCCAAAGGGATGGATAATTGCTGTTCATTAAAACCAAAAACCAACCAAACAAATGAACCATGAAAAAGAAACACCCCCACCAAACAACAAAACAATAACAAAGCAACCAAATAAAACTTTCTTGGTTTAATTTTCTTGTATAACTTGTATAATTTTCTTGCATAATTTAGAATTCGTTTCCCCTTCCCCACTGCCTGGAACTGTGGGTCAGGGACCCAGAACAGCATCTGGGAAGCTGCTGCTGTCCCCTGGCTGAGATGGATGCACACATCAGCTCAGGTACCACTGGAGCTGGAAGGAGAGGTAGCTGCACTTGAAAACAATGCCTAATGCAGTGTGCGCTTAAGGTTACCACCTCCCACGTGGTCCTTTACTCAAGAAATCCTGGTATTTTTCTAGTTATGGAGCGGGGCTTTGGGCTGAGGTTTACTCTCAGAAACCTAAGAAATATTTACCATTTTGTGTAATAGAAGCAAAGTTGAAATGAATGATTATAGTAATATCTAGGGACTGTGTTCCTGAGATTTTGCTACATGTAAACATAATCATAAGCATAATCAATGTCAATGACTTCCATTTAATTCTCAGACACAGTTTGCATTTAAATGCCACACCAGATTTGACATGGCCAGTGATAAATGGAATGCAATTAGTTCCACTATTTGCTTTGATGATATACTAAATTATTTCTTACAACAGACCATTTATTATCCAACACTAATGGTTATAATAATACTCTTGCATTTAATATGTGTAATATATCTTAAACTGTGCCAAACTGATAAGTTTCAAAAGGATATATTAAAGTCTAGGAAAAATCATTCCATGAATGACTTTCATCTAATAAATCCTTGTCAATGCCCAAGTCATCATTTTCACACAGCAATCTTAAACTGTAAGAATTTTGTATGTATTTCTCATAATTACATAACTAAATAAATCTTAATTATGCTGCCTCTTAGTGATTTACGGTCACTTAATGAATATATATAATCTTCAGAAAAATGTCTGAATTTAACTGTTCTTATGGCATTTTTAACATAATGCCTCTTTTAATGGTTAACAGGACAACGATTACTTCCGCCCCCCCNGCTCACAAAAAGCACGGCAAATTATTTACAGTAGTTGAATACAACTGGAGGAAAGACATTTGTTAAACCTCCCGGCACAGCAGAGGAGAACCAAGTTTTAATGGTTTTTTTGCCTTGTAAGTTTTTCCTCCCCCCCCCCCCCCCCCCAAAATTTATCATGAGCTTATCATGGTAATTGCAAGTTAATGGAGAGAGGCAGTCCCTGACAATACAAATATTTGATCTTATGAATTATTAGCCCTTATAACTGCAATGTTGCTTGCTGTAGAGCTTCCTCGACTGCCCTGCACTCTGAATTTCCATTACCACCCCTTTCCTTCACTGTATGCCTTCTTCATATGGACCTAATCCAGCTGAGAAATGTAAAAGTCTTACAAAATAAAAAGTTGAAAAGAGGTAGAAGCAGAGCATCTGATCCCAGAAATCATATTTTGCCTGAAAACCTAAGTGCCTGCACTTAACTAAAAATGACTTGCCCAAATTTTACCATTTCTGCAAGGTACCAAAGCTACCTGGTGAATGTCAGGCTTTCATATTTCAATTTTGAAATTCCATGGTGGTAAAAGCAGGGCACACATAAAATACCAGATCTCCACGACTCTGGACAGTCTTCCTGCAGAGTTAACTGCTACAGTGGAAAAAGCATTGAGTTTTTTAACATGCCACACTACCCTAAGAGCCTCAAGTCTTTAAAGAAACAAAACAAAAAAAAGGAGCAACACAAAATTGCCACAGGGAATTTAGAAATTGAACTGTAAGATTTATTGAAAAAGTAACGTCTTCATATTTTTCACTCATATTTGAATTTCCTCCTACCATCAAAGGACAGGTCTGTCCCACCTGCGTTTCACTGTTTTCCTGCTTTCAAGATAATGCAGACACAGCAAATTCTGGTTGTTATTTAGAAAAAAAATCTTTCCTTTCTTAACATAAAGGGTTATAAAAGGAGGCATTCAATTTCTCTTGTCTCTTTCTCTTTTCTCTTACCTCAGTAATGACAAGCCAGGCCCTGGGCCACCAACACCAGGGTGCTCAGTCCCGATCACACCCCACCACTCATCTACCCCATTCTAAACCTCTTTCGCTCTTCCAATCCTTCCTCCCACCTGCACCTGGCTGCAGCCTCACCAGACACATCTCTAAGTCTTCTTACACTTTCCAAAATATTTATTCCTTCTATTTATCTATTTCCTTGTGGATTTTTTCCTAATCCTAGTACCTTCCCCCATTTTCTGAGCTTTACGTTTTCTTGCTCCTTATTGTGCAGAGGATGCTCCTCCTCAACAGTTTGATCTCCCTGAAGGTGACAGGAAGAGATGATCACCAGGGACAAAGGCAAACTCAGAAAACATACCACCCCAAATACCATATTGTTCTCAGTAAATTCTTAAGTTTGCAACCACATATTATCCTTCCTGCTAAGGACTATGTAGAAATGGGGATGTAAGAGCATGTTAGCATTTTAGGCTGAGAATGTTGAGGCTGTTCAGCCTGGAGAAGAGAAGGCTGCGTGGAGACCTCATGGCAGCTTTCCAGTATCTGAAGGGGGCCTATAGGGATGCTGGGAAGGGGCTCTTTATTAGGGACTGTAGTGACAGGACAAGGGGTAACAGGTTCAAACTTAAACAGGGGAAGTTTAGATTGGATCTAAGGAAGAAATTCTTTCCTGTTAGGGTGGTGAGGCACTGGAATGGGTTGCCAAGGAAGGTTATGAATGCTCCATCCCTGGCGATGTTCAAGGCCAGGTTGGATGAAGCCTTGGATGACATGGTTTAGTGTGAGGTGTCCCTGCCCATGGCAGGGGGGTTGGAACTTGATGATCTTAAGGTCCTTTCCAATCTTAACTATTCTATGATTCCTGGGGAGAAAAATGGCCCAGACATTCAATCATCCTTCTTATTCTGCTGTCCATACAATGTGTTCATACATCAGTTCACCTTGAATGAAAACAGCAACTGCGACAGGGAGATTTGACACGGGTAATTCCACTTGCAGGACCACAGTTAAGACACTGCTGTGTTTGGTACCCTTCACTCTAAATCTCTGTCTCGTCATTGTCTCTGTAAGCTGTCTGGTTTCTAAATTCTAATCAGAAGAATATTTCTGTCATCCAGATGACATCCTGTCTCCTGACAATCTTTTGGCTGGGATAACACTTCCTTGAGGTTCTCTGTCTAGATCAAAGAGCTCTCAACAAACTCTGCATGACTGGGCTGGGGCTGCCTGAAGCAGAAAGCTCTGCTTCTCTGTCGCAAAACTGCATAGTACTTATTCATCACCCTTGCATTTATCACAGCAAGATTCATAAATATTTTTGACAGATGATATATTTCTAAACTTCAGTTTTACAGCAGAAACACCAGAAAGTGGCAGGCAGATGCTTATTATTCAGTTTGAGGGAAAGATACTGATACTGACAGTAGCAGTCCATCCTTGCAGCAAAGGCAATCCATCATACTTGCTATACCTTCCCCTTGGCTCCAGCTGGATACAGCTCTGTGGTTTTAGCACTCCAAAGTCTCTGCATTTCTCCAAAGCAGTACCTGTCTTTTTCTCAGAAGTCATGTTAAAAGTCCCCCCTGCAGCAGGTCTTGCCTTTAGGCTTTTTCTTCCAAGTAGAAAGGATTTATTTAGCAAACAGAGTCATCTTTGGTGGGAGGGCACTGGAAGAAACTCACATTCTGATTCATCATTGTTTTCTGCAGCAGAGTGGCCGCTTGCACCAAGATGAGGTGTCAGTGGGATGTCAGTCATCATCTGCTCTGTTTAGCCAGACAGCCATGGCTTGGGGCAGCCACAGCGTGGACTGCCTCTTCCCCAGCCAGTCCTTGGCTGGCTCCCATGGGAAAGGGTTGTTAGGGGATATGAAGAGAACCTGGGGCTGTGGAGAAGGAGGGAGATGGGGCTATGACAAGGTGAGCTAGAATTTCTGTAGTATAAAAAATAAGCCATAAATCATTGGAAGTAGACATGGTTACTGCTGCTGTCCATGGATCGAATTGTCTCGTTCTACCACACCTTAAGTGAGCTATGGGACAGTGACACCACAAAGCTGTGGGGCCTGTGTACTATTCTGCTTGCCAAAGTCTCATATGGGAGACCTAAATTGCACATTTACAAGGCATCCTTAATGACCCAGTGAGTGAAGTATAAAATAAAGGTAGTAATAAAGTACTGCAGTGAAACCCCTTAGGACACTGATGAGAAAGCACGCAGCTCTGCTTCCCACTAGATGGGTGCAGATTTCTTCCGATGGCGGTACCAAGCTGTCACTGCGGCTGCTTGCTGTAGCGTGAGATGCCAGCTGCACGACACCATTAGCATTCCTCATCAGCCGTGGCTTATGTCTTTCCCTGTGCATAGCGTTGGAAAACCAGGTCATTCTCTTGGCTCATCCTCTGCTGATAACTCCTCTTTTCTTCCACTGCCAGGAAGCCAAGGACGGTGTAATTAGTTTTCACTAATGTTCAGCTCTATGTGCAACTGCTTTTGGCTCAAGTAAAAAATGAAGTTTTCACATAGTTTGCATGCCCTAGTAAGAGGGAAACTTGAGACAAATTTGAGAAGTACCCATTTTCCATGTGTTATAATAATTCAGCTGATATTTTTCAGAAGACCTCTGAGAATACTGATGACATGTTAAGCTTCCTGTACTTGCAGAATTGAGAATAAATGAGTGAGATTCCAATGAAAATACGAAGTTATATCTACCCATACCAGATAACAACTGGTGCTGCAAGAGTCTCAGAGCAAGCAAACTGAAATCATACCCTTAAAAGCAGAAAGACTGCCCAAAGTGGTATTTAACTGCTTGGGGGTTGGAGGCAGATCAGAATTCTGATATTCCAAAGAAGCTGCATGGGAAAACAAAAATGAAAAAGTCAACTCAAATCCCAGATCAGACATAGGTTTTCATAGTAAGGCAGTGGAAATGATGGCTTTTAGACCTGTGAGGAATAAATTTTGAGACAACTATATAGAGTGTGCTACAGAGAGATAAAGCAACAAACTTTGCTAAAGGTTAAGTGATTTTGTGCTGTGAGTGAATACATAAACATAAATGCCCATGAAGAATTATCAGGATGGTACAGTGGAGCTTTTATATTGGCAGAGTAACCATATCAGTAATTAAAGCTGCATTAATGTGCTTGAGTGATGCTCTGAAAGTGTCAGGGTAATGGCAGTCACAGCATCAACTGAAGCAACTAAGCCATGAGAGGAGGAGCAATGGGCTACAGAGGCTCCTTGCTAGGAATGTGCTTAGAATTTGACATGCTGGAACACTATTACATAAAAAATTATTTAAATAACAATAATAAAACCCTGCAGTGTTAGTATCCACTACAATAACTGCAAAGTCAACCAAGTTATATGCAGTATTTCAGGAGATAAAATATGAAGCAGTGAGTGTATTAATAGTCATTCATGTGCCTGCATCACCAGGTGGGCTCTTTGGAAAGAAGCACACTGAGTTTTAAGGAGCTACATTGTGCTTTGTATACCTCTGGAGGAAGGTCCCTGAAATTACAGTTAAGATTGACTCTGGAAACATTTAAATTCTCTTTTGCAATTATTTAGGTTAAGAAGCTCTAAACATGGGGTATAAGCTGCCTCTGCAATATCTCTCTCATATTTGTCTCTGCAAACAAATATGGATGTGTTCACTCAATTAGGTGATAGTTACAGCTCACTGCAGGGAAAATATCAAGCAGAGAAGTTTGCAGCTGGAGTTAATGGGAATACTTGTGCTTATAGAGAGAAATGTTTTCCGTAAAAAAAAAAAAAGTCATACTCAAGCACAGGTGATCCTCAGTGCTCAAATTCAGATACATTCATTTTACTATCACAGCCACTAATTTTACTGAAATAGGATTTGGTCCAAAAGGCCACACTGCAGTTAAACTTGCCATAACAGATCCAGAGATGAATGAAGCCCAAGTTCAAGGTATACTTTCAGATGTGTGGTGCTAGCTGCAGATAGAATTCTCTTGGTTTCCAGCTTCATCTCTTGCAAGCCACCAGGTTACAAACAGATCCTAAAGAAATAAGTCATGTTGACAAGTCTGGTGACATCTTGTTTCCTCAAGTGGTTAATTTAATGAAAGCTGTTTCAGTGGTACCCACAATCAGCACTGATGTGATAATGAGTACCATCTCAGTACTCTGTGTTGTATGAAAACATTGCTTTGGCTCACAATGGGGCAATTACAATTTTGTACATACATGAGACCAATACTGAGGATTTAATGGCTACAGATGATGCATAAAGAATGAATTCAAAGAAGCCCATGACAGAAATCATTCTTTGAATCTTTTCCAGATTTGACCGTTGAACGTTAATTGTGCTTAAAATGTAATATTCAGAAAAGAACAGTTTAGCATGACTGGGTTTTTCTAATGCATTGCAAAAAGTGAAATAAAGGAACTTATCTGACATCTTTATGCCCAGATTCTTGCAGCCTACATTCTTTGGTGATATTTAGACTACGTAAATATGGGCAATATAAGTGGTGGTCTTATGTGTAATGCAGCTACTGAGTTGTTAGGAAGAAATCTAAACCTTGCAGTTGCATCCTCCTATAAAACAAACAGTGTCTTCTCCACTGGAGGTGCAGAGTTAAGTACTTTCTAGTTAGATCTTGTACTGAAGAGGTTCATGGGTAAAAATCCCTCCTCTCAGAATAACTTTGCAAATGAAAAGATACAAAAAGCCACAACTTTTATATGTTTTAACATGCACCCTCAGGAGGGGAAAAGAAAAAGAGATCTCTATATTCTCAACATATTACAATAAATGTCCTTCTAAAAACATTGCCTAAGATATGATAATAGCTCTGGTTTTATTCACTGTTCATGCCTTATGATTTCTTTACAGATGAAGGGGCACCTCTTCCCACTGCTGGCCCTTGGCCATCTGCTGCTGCTGTCACTTTGGGGGTCATCCTGCAAAAGGTTTGCATCCAGGCTCTAGCAGACCATTGATCAGCTACTAACACAACTGAGTAGAGACCTCCAAGGCAGGATTAACTGACAAGAGCAGAGAAGGCAGATTGTAAAAAAACCAACTAGCCATTGTAACATGCACAGGAAGACAGCTTGAGTTTGAATATTAGCTTCATTTGTTCCTTTCTAACAGATATTTCTATTGAATACTAAATGAGCAATGTTATTTGGTATTTTGAGAATGATTAAAAGCTAAGACAAAAAATAACCTAAGTCCTCTTCTTATCTCTTGCACCCAGTTTTGGTTTTTGAAGTTTTCACCAAACTGTTGCACTAATATTCTTGTAGTCATATATTGGGAAGTGGGAAAAGTAGAAACATAGAATCACACAATATCTTGAGTTGAGAGGTACCCACAAGGGTCATAGATCCCAACTCCTAACTTCACAAAAGGCAACCTAAAAGTTGAACCATATACCTAAGTGTTGTTCCAACAGTTTTTGACCACCACTGGGCTTGGAGACATGTTCCACTAAAGATTTCTGAGCATATGACCTGCAAGCCATTCAAAAAGACCTTTTGTTGACAGTACCATCATGGAAAGCACAAACCTTTGCTGTGGTTCTGCAATTGTGTTGCAAAGGAATGAAAGGATAATAGTTGGTTGTGTAGGAAAAGTAGGTCTGTGGGTATGAGTCGAGGCCCCAGGCTCTCCCATCCAGCACCATGGAGCTGCTCAAGTAGAACACTTTGCACTGAAGTTGGTGGAGGCACTATCAGGGTAATGCCTGCAGTTGCTGCATCTGGTCCTGAAGATTTGGCTCCAGCACCCATGGCCCATTAATGTTTACACAGTGTTAATATATTACAAATAAAAACCACTTCTGTGTGGGTCCTTTGTCCTGCTGGTGACAAGGAGATTCTTCCCACTTCCAGCAGTTCCATCCATGCTGGCGTCTTCTGTAGAAAGAATGGTTTCTAGAGCATTTATGTCTCACAGAAAATGTTATGGAAAGAGCCTGTGATTCTCTTTAGGATCCTGAAAAATGTGTCTGTAACAGAGCAAAATCTTTCTCCATCTGCCTTCCTTCATCTGCCTTTTCATTAAGAGAATATTTGTATGCAGATCAGCTTTATTTGCTCCAACTTATTGCAGTTATACATCTTAAGCATCACTTCCCTGAACGTTGCCCATGCATTTCAGTCTTCTCCCCAGTATCATGGGGCATACACAGCATTTGCCTCATAGCTATAGCCAAACCAAGAAGGAAAATTCATGGGCCTTCTTTTTAATAAAATAAAATGATGAGGCTGCTTCCCTCTGCCTGAAGATGTATTTTAGACAAGCAAATAACATGACAAATATATTCTGAAAAAGGCCAGGGCAACAAATGAAGTGCCTGGCTCTTTGAGCAGTAATAGCACTGAGCAAAGAAATGTCTTCTCATTCTGTGAGGAGCATAAATCCTGTCTTCAGTTCTCAAAGTATTCACAAATAATCTTTCAAAATAGAACATAAAACTAGTTTTTGTATGTCCATGTTATAGGCTACAAACAAGGGCTTCCTCCAGGGGCAAGCCTTGCTTCTCCATCATCATCATAAATTACCATAAGCTCCTACGCAGACTGTGCCCGACGCTGAAAATAAAGTTTTATTACTGAAAAGATTTTTTCTAGTGTTACTGAAATTAGCTTTAAATGCCATCCCAAAATACTTACATGGCATTGTCCTAAAGTACATACGGCTTGTCCAAGCTGTGTTTGCAAGCACAGGACCATTTTTGTATTTGTGTGCTTTTAGAAGTGAAAATGATTTAGACCAGAACTTGTAAGTTTGTAGCCGATCCTTTAAAGATGATGCAGTCCTTACAGAGCAACTGCTCACAAACTGCTATGCACATTTCCTCTGAAATTCAGGTCTCTTTATTGTTCCTCAAAGTGTCTTTAATATTCAGCGATATGGAAATCATGGGTAGACAGGCATAGAAACTTCACTGGTGCTGCTCATCTCACAGAAAGCTTGTGATACCTATGGGGTGTGTTATAACACAGGTGGTTTCAGTTTTCCCTTTTATCTCTCCAAACCAGCAGCATGATAGAGCAAACACTTCCAAGGCATTGCAGGATGTGACATAGAGAGCAGGACTAATGCTGTGTAGGCTTTTGCAAGACCCAGATGGCCAGGGAGCTGTGGGTCAACCTGCTCCAGCCTCGTGAGCTGCACTGAAGCTCACTATAGCTTTCCATCTTAACCAGGTTCAAAGAAAGGCCAAGCCAAAGCCCAAACCAAACAAACAAGCCCTAAGTGCCCCTACGAGCTTATCAGCACAGCTGAAGCTTTTCTTCAGTTTCTTGTTCGCTTGTTTGTGTGGAGAAATCTGCAGTCACTTAACAGGCTTGGCATTGTGTGCGACTCCCTGCATCTACAACTAGGTCAGCCGGTGGGGTAAGGCACTGTACACGCGAGAGGCTCCCTCGGCTCAGCCGGTGCCTGCTGATTATATTTTGGGAATTAGGTAGGTAGAAGAGAATGTCCTCCCAGGCATGTGCTACCCTGAAACTTTAGTCTGCTTGCGGGAGTCATCTGAAACCTCTTCTTGGCTCCAGCTGAAAAAAGTGCTAGATCCACAGCAGCTAAAGCAAGACTGAAATGGTGGGAAGCTCAGGGGGGGTCTCTTCTTCCTTCTCTTCAGCACTTGTAACTACTCAGTAATTAGTCACAGCACCCAACACTATATAGGGCTTGAGATATGTTCAGAGAGTATCAGCTTTCCAAAGTGATGTGGCTAACTCTTGGGTAGGATAAAAGTGAGAGGATAAAGACCTAGAGTATTTTTACTAGGACTATTTTTATTTTCCCTATGAACATAATTCCTATCGCTGCCTTAGGCAAAGACAAATAAAACTGCAAAGATGACAGCTACCCTTACGTCTAGGCAGGCAGAACTCTGCATCCTGCCAAAGCGTGGGTTTGCCTGCTCTGTCTCTAGCGGAGCTGTCTCTGTTGTAGTGCCATCAATGTGGAAACACTGCTGCAAGAACATATTTTTGGCTGTCACTCAGAAACTGCTGCCAGCCCACTGCAGAGGCTGGGAGACCTTTTACGCTGTTAGCTTGCCTTTAAGGGGAAAGTCCTCACAGGATGAATGTTCCACATCGCTCGCATAGCTCAAATGTAGGATAATCTGTAAATGAAAAAACCAATCAACCAACAGATAAAGCTGACAGCTCTGCAGGGTCCCTCCTGGGACATGCTAATAATGCTCTAAAAGCTAGGGAATTATACCCAGCTTCCTTCCAAACTTGCCTATATGATAAATTTCTCCTTCAGGCAGGATACTAAAGAGTCTTTGACTGCACAACTAATGCGGAAGTGACAGAGAGACGCTCCTGTCCTACCTTCTCCTTTTTTGATTGCTTAAAACATGATCTTCCGTATTACCCAGAATTTGTAAAAATGCAGCTAAGTACTCTTTCTACAACCCTCTCTGCCCTACTTTTGCACTATGCCCAACCATCCCTATGCAGTAACGACAACACTTAACCCTATTTCAGGAATTACAGAGTCAGAGGAGGTTAAAGGAAGCTTTAGGGGTGATCATTAACAACTTCCTGGGGAGGCCACCTGCAGAAGGATAGCGGTGGAGGCTGCCAGGGGACATGGTTGCTCTGCCCAGATGGCGTTGCTGTGTGTTTGCACCTTGGCATGTCTGCTCTGCTTCTTGGGGTGTGGTGGGAAAAGATCTGAGCTATGGGGAGCAAGCTGGGAGTTTGGCAATGTGCTCTCCATGTGCAGAAGTAAGCTGGAACATACTTTAAAAAGCCCTCCAAGTGTGGAGCCAGGGTGGCCACACAAGAAGCTTGTGCATAATTGCATTGCATTTTGAATTCACAGTGAATTGACAACAGCAATTTCTAGGGTGGATAAGCCTGAAGATGGAAAAGTCTGCTTAAGCACAGAGACACAAGTGCAGAAATGCATCAAATAATGAGAATATAGAAAAGGTGTAGTACAGATTGCCATTCTCTCTCATGATGCAATGAGAAATGAACAGTTGGAGAAATTAAAATGTGACACATTCAGGAGAGATGAGAAGTCAGCTTGTTTCTCATGACGGATAGCTCAGCCATGAGACTCCCAGCTACTAGTTGCTACCGAAGGCGAAATCTCTGTAGGAGTCAGTAAGGGCATGAATACTAACATGGGTGTTCAGAGTTGCAACACTTTGAAATTTTGAAAGCAGTTAGGGTTTACCCAAATCCTCAGCTAATCAAGATTAGGACATTTCTTGCCCTTTCCTCTACTGACTATTCTCAGGGAAAGGATGTAGATCTGCATGAGCCATGTGGCTAATCCAGCAGAACAGCTAGTGTGATATACACACGGGTGTCACATTAAGAAATGGTATGACTTTGTAACAGTTACAGCCTTGGTGGCAGTGGCATTCCTTTCAAGCATTCTCACCCGGCTGTGTATGTTACTTCTTGTATAAAATCATTTATAACTTGAAAGTGAAAATCCAAAAATGTCAAATCTAGTGAAGGAGCTACCCAGTGAGTAGATGGAGGCAGAGGCTCCCAGGAGTATTTGTTCACTGCCCTTTAAAAACAGGTAAATGTCTTAGATGACAGGTAAACTATGGCCTTAGATATATACTAATTCTCAATCACAATTAGCCCTCCATAGTTTCTACAGAGGGACACTTCTAAGAAGCCTATTTAGATACACACAAACTCTGTAAAAATAGCCTACTCTGGGTATTAAGAAGTCAAATTTTAAAACTGATCAGACAAGCAGAAATCTCCATCAGTCTGTGCATAGCACCACCTCGGTAAAGGACACATTGAGTATTAGATCTCACTCCAATACCCCAGTTTCCCTGCGGGCACCACCTCTTATCAGATCACAATGTCTGGGTTAATCCATCAGGTCAGCAGCATGACATTAAGACTTGCACGCTACGGAGGGAAAAGGTCTCTCTAGAGGCAAACAGAACAAGCCAGACACAGTGTTGCAATGCTTGCTAAGGAATTGCAAGAGCCTGTAATATTGCATGGCTTCTCTGCCCAATTGCCACAGTGAAGGGATCTGAATGTTCATGACAGGAAAAACTAATGGGCTGTGTGGAAAATCATAAAGGTGGGCATCATTAGGGGCATCCAAAAGGAGCAGTATCTCTAAAATGCAGTAATAAGATTTTTAAAAATGACCTATTTTGAGGTTTTTGGAGCTGGCAACGCTGCAGTTTGCACGTTACTATCAGTATTTTGGTTTAGAAAAACGAAACACAGAAACATGCCTTGCTCTTTCTGCTGGCCAGCCAGCCCTTTCTCAGCCATGTGTTCTTCACACAGACATGAGATCCTCTTCACAGAGATGCAGAGTCATAGAATCACAGAATCATAGACAGGTCTGGGTTGGAAAGAACCTTAAAGATCACCTATTTCAACCCCCCTGCCCTGGGCAGGGACACCTTCCCACTAGTCCAGGTTGTTCAAAGCCCATCCAACCTGTCCTTGAGTGCTGCCAGGGATGGGAGCAGCCACAGCTTCTCTGGGCAGCCTGTGGCAGTGTCTCACCACCTTTGTAGTGAAGAATTTCTTCTTTATAGATGATTGAAATCTACCCTCTTTCATTTTAAAGCCATTTCCCCTTGTCCTATCACTTCATGCCCTTGCAAAGTGTCCCTTCCCAGACTTCTTGTAGGCACCTTTAGGCACTGGGAGCTGCTCTAAGGTTTCCCTGGAGCCTTCTCCAGGCTGAACAAGTCAAATTCTCTCAGCCTGTCTCCATAGTAGATGTGATTTATGCCCTGATCATCTTCATGGCCTCCTCTGGACATTCTGGAGCAGGTCTATGTCCCTCTTTTGTCATGGCCCCCAGAACTGGATGCAGTGCTACAGGTGGGGTCTCACAAGAGCAGAGTAGAGGGGCAGGATCACCTCCTTCAACCTGCTGGTCATGCTCCTTTTGATGCAGCCCAGCAAAGGAAGGCAGAGCCACCCTACAGAGCTGCTTGGCAGTTTTCCTGGTCCCCTTCCCTGCTGTAAACCCCAAATTTCTGCTCTCATTCCTATCACATGTTTACTGCAAAAAAATATCCATCCCCTCAGGCTCATTGCTGAAGGCCAGATTTTCATGAATGTTAAGAAGTCTTATTCTTAAATAAAATTAACAGAGGCTGTGAATGCTGTAGACATTTAGAAGTGCAATGTTAATCCATCCATTTCCCAGGGCACACCTATAATGGAAAAACTACCCTATTTAAAGTAGATGAATTTTCAACCATGAGGTTTTAATAGTGAGATTTTTGTAACTTAAGTAATTCAGGAAAGGCCTCATGTTTCCTATCTCAGCTGTGTCTATAAAAAGTATTGTTCCCATTAAACAGGCTTAATTGTGTCTGAAGCCCCTGGATGAAACACACTGAGCCCCAAGGGTTCTTGCTGTGTTTGTTACTATGGCACTTTCCAACTGATTCGTGCTGTTTGCGGAGAGCTGAAGGCCAGGGGGCTCCAATTCCCTCCCTGTGGTTGCAGAGCTCCAGCCCTGATCCCCACGCCTCTCACTATTGTTCCGCCTCATCCTGTGCTGGCTTTGAGCAGGGAGACAGACCGGCACCCACCGAGGTCCCTTCCAGCCAAAATTATTCAGTGTTTCTCTCTTGATACCTGAGTGGGCTTCAGCTTTCCTTCTCAACACAGCACAGAAGCAAGGACTGGAGGCAGGTCAATGCTGAGCACTTTGCTTTGCAAGGTTAAGGAGGTCTTGCCGTGAGGCTGCCTTTTTTCTGCAAGGAGTTTCAGTGTAGGTCTGGCTGGCCCCTGCAGCACTGTGCTGCTGCTGTAAAGGCAAGGCATGGGCGCTGCATCTCATCTGGACATGTGCCATAAGCACATGCAGGCTTCCCCAACGCACTCTGTCCTCATGGGCATAGCACACAGTTGCTCCCACTAACCTGCTATATAAATATAATTCCATATATTTGTAGGTTCTCCAAACTCAGTGATGCAACTAGAGGATCAGGTCAGGATAAGCTGAACTCTTTGCTCCTTTTACCCTGGACTGTGAGCCTCAGGGCCAAATGCTCCCAGGAGCTCTTGTTAAGACAAGGGGTGAAAGAAACTCAAGGACACTTCCAGATCAGGACTACCACAATACAGCGACCAGACCAGTCCCTCACTTGTAAACCAGCATTGCCCTCGAGGGTTCATGGAGGAGAGGAGCAGATCAATGAGCAATGTGTGAGGAAGAGTCTGCAAATGAGAAAAACATACTGAGAAGAAGAAAAGCAGACAAAAGGGAAGAAGTCAAGAGCAATTAACTTGCTCAAAGAAGAAATAAACCACACAAAGCAGCATTAAAGAAAGGAAAAATTAGCTACATTACTAATAATTGTTTGATAAGTAGTTGCTGCAGTTAGCACAGGGACCTTGTTCAGTTACAGAGGAATAGATCAACCAAGCACTTCTGTGAGCAATGTGCTCTGCATTGCCAGAAGTACTGTCTGCCAAAAAGTATTTTCATAAAAATGTGAAGAACCAAAGCTTCCCATAAAGTTACTGTGCAGCTAGATGACCTTCCCCTCTATCATAGCCAGAGAGGTCTTTTCTTTCCCATTGGCAATTATGCTGTTCCTGAGCACATTTTAACAGGAATCACAGATATTAAGACAACGTTTAGAAAGCTGGTGTCAAATACAATGATTCTACATTGAACTGTACCATTTCTGTCCTTTTTGAAGGGACCTTTGTGCTTTTTGACGTTCTCCTGTGCTCACTTTCTTCCTTTTCTTTACTGGGAAGTGCATCCTTTCAGCCAGCCTTTGAATGGTGGGAAAGAGCTGCATTTCAAACACAAATCTAGATTTCTGCTGTTGATAGGAAAAAACAGCCTGGAGAAGGCAGCCATTCCCACAGTGGGACTATTCTCCTCCTGGGCTAGCAGCTAAAAGTCTGTGTTCAATCTTCACTCTAACGCTGCTTCAACAGAAGCAAGTCAGGCCCTTTCCCAGTGCTTCATTCTCCTCATCCATAAAGCAAAGGTATACTAGCGATACATAGCACTTTGAGATTCATGAGTGAAAATGGGTATAGAGAGATATTGCTGCTGCTGTTATAATTTACTATTTTTATAATTTACTAAATTTATAATTTTACTATATAATTTACTATTACTCACACTTTTACATCTCCTTTCTCACCTACAATGTATTAAGCATTACCTCACACGAAACTCGTAACTACACCTACCAAATTTGGTTGCTTGCCATCCAAGCTATGCTTTAGGCAAGAAAAGGAGCCTCCTTATCTTAGAGCTGCCTCAAGTTCATGTAGCAAGTGTCAACAGTTCTTCTATCTCTCTTGTTCTCAATGCATTCCTTATCTTAAGCTGGTCATGTTTCATATTGTATTTTTCAAATCCAGGAAATTCAGTGCCAGTTCATGTCTATGTTAATTGTTTAATTGAGACACAGTCAATCCAGTTGCTAATTCACTGAGGCAGAATAAATGTGATTCAGAGGAATTTGACATGGAAGAATCTAGCACATTTTTTAACCCAAGTCTAGAAGAGCCCAGTAAAAAGAGAGATCTTGAGTATTTTCAGGTGCAGAATAAACAAATGACAAAATGATGTGAAGGATGGCAATGGAATTTACTGAAAGATGTTTATTGTGTGTCTGCATTCCAGGTGTGAGAGAGAATAAAATGTACTCCTTGTTGGAATTTTGGAATACACTTGCAGAATAGATTCAAAGATACCAAAATGCCACTGCTGGGTGATCACTTTTCCTTGTAAAGAAGGAGTAAGTGCTGCAATAAATTCTGATGCCTCCTGTGAGATCATTTCATTCTGGTAAAAACCTGAGCATCTTTCCAACAAGCAATGTTTCACGGGAAGCAAATGGCCTATCCAGACTCCCAAATTCTGCTATGAACATGCAGTTACTCACCTTTAAAACAACATTTTTTTTACCTCACTTTGGCTAATATAAGATAGTTAACCTCTAGCCTAGCTGTGTTTCAGGTCTTCTTTTCATAGGAAAAATCAATATAGTACTACACAGCAGTAAACAGATCGGAGATGACACAGTTTGCAGTGGTTAACAGGTTGGACATATAAATGTTTGCCTATCTGGGTCTTGCTGTTAAAATTCACCTCTTGCACATACACAGGCTGCAATTTTAACACGCTTAAATTGTATCCTGAGGGTGTCATCCTCAAGATCCATTCAGTGGAAGCTTTGCAGATTTAACTTCATATTTCTTCAAACACGGCAAAGCCAACAGCCTTCTCCTAGACCCAACCACCATTTTCTGAAGTAGGGTTTGTTTCCATGTTTGTTTCCAGCCTTAGTTATTGCCCATTTCATAGTATACTCATCATGTTAACCCTATCCCTAACTTAAAGGAACCTCAACAGCCATGAAAAAACTCCCAGAATTTGAATGTTATACTGGTGAAGACTGTACAAGTACTTAAGAAAAGACATTAGAAGAAGCAACACTTTCATTTGGACATCAGATTAAACCTGAGGCATTTTCATAGAAACATGGAATCACTTAGGTTGGAAAAGGCCTTTAAGATCATCAAGTCCAACCATTAACCCAGCACTGCCAAGTCCACCAATAAAACATGTCCTCACGTGCCACATCTACGCATCTTTTAAATACCTGCAGGGGTGGTGACTCCACTGCTTCCCTGTGCAGCCTGTTCCAGTAACTGACAACCTTTTTGGTGAAGGAATGTTTTTGCCTATTGGTAAAAAAACCCCCACTCTGGGAAGAGAGGGAAGAATTTGCACTGGCACTTGGGGAATGTACTGAAAGACCTAAATTTACCAGGAGGTAAATCACTGCCCTTTTGGTGAATTAAAAATAAACAGGCAGTGATACATGTCCTATAGTCCATGTGGAGGTATGCTGGGCAAAAGGAGACTTCAGCTCTCAGGAACCCCGAGTGAAATATTAGCTTTGCTGCACGTCTGTGAAGAGTCAGGCATAGCATTGTTTATAGCCTGTGAGAAAGGAGGGCAGGACTAGGAAGCACAAGATGAGCTGTACCAACATTGCCCTCTATCAGAAATTTTAAGTAAAGATAAAATTGACATGATTTATGAGGTTTGTATTTGGCAGATATTTTTGTTGTAGTTAGCATAAGAAACATAACACCATATAAACCGTACACATACATCAATTTATTCATGTGAGGACATGATTCAGTGGAAGTGCTGCATGAAGCAGCTGTACAGCTCAGCGCTCTTGTACCTTCAGAGCCTCTTGCTCTCTCACTTCTCTTTTCCTCCCAGTGCTGGTGCATTTACAGCTACAGAGCAGATCAGGTTAAAGAACTGATTCAACTGAAAAATAACAGAATGGGTGGAAAAAAAGTTCAATTTTCAGCCACATGAGTCCACTGTGCTGTTGCAGAGTGCTTATCCTGGTGCAGCACTGGCAGAGGGGAGGTAACGCGGGACAGGACCAGCAGGCAAGGACACAGAAGGGAGATGATGACTTTGGTAGCTGGCTCTGATGTCAAACAGTTTCTTACCAAACTATGCCCTAAATGTTTTTTAATACAATGCTGTGGTGGGGAAAGTATTTAGCCAGGATTATAACAAAAGGATTTGAATGAGAGGAAACTGTGAATTTTTTAAAAAAAAAAAATAGTAAATTATTCAATTTTTTTAATATTTTTTAAAGGAAAAATCTCTAGGATGGTTATATAGGACTAAGATGGGGCTTTTGTTTTTCCTGTCAAAACCACTGTGGTAGTAGCCTGTATTATCTCCAGTCTAGCTAGCAACTTCTGTGCTCAAAGGCACTGTCTACAAAGGCGCAAGGTATGTTGTGCTTAGTTAGATGAACATCGGCAGAGCTGGTTGCCAAGTTATAATGGTTAGTCCTTTATTGCACTCATACTTCACCACCTTTTGTAAAATGTAATTTGCCAACCCATTACTGCCATTACTGCTGTGATTATAAACTGCTTCCATTTTTCTGAATATACAGACATATAATTTATTTGAACACTATATGATACTGAAATTACCTCAATGGAATTTTAATTCAATGAAGATTCACAGTGGGGTTTAGGCCTTTAACTCCAGTGAAGTAACATCTGGCATCACTGGTGTCCGTAGAGCTTATTCATGGCTGCTCCCACAGCTCCCCAAGCATCCAACCACTCTGCTGACAGACCCCCCTGGGCTCTGAGTTTTATTCCACTGGACAAGTCCATAACTGTCTGAAATTCTGTGCACTCTTCAAGGTTCTGCTGTCACAGCCAGGCCAGCTGAGCTCTGTCATGCAGACGGGTGTGCTGGACAAAGAGGATGCTGCCTGAGTTTGCATTATTTGAGAGTGGGAATAATAAGAAGCCTGACACAGCAGTGCATGGATGGAAGCGCTGCACAGGTACATGGCTGACTGTGCCCCCAGGTGCTGCTGATTGTACAGCGCTACAGCCTTCCCAGCCCCTTCTTCTTGGACTTGATCAGTCTAAGCCTGGAGCTAGTGCCCAACAAGAAGCCCCTGCCACCTTATCTCTACAATAGAGTTCTAAATCAAAGTCTCTGGAACACAGATTCATGACAGCACTGAGCTTCCCATGTGCCCCATTCATAAATCAGACACTCTGCCAAATGGCTTGGTTCTGAGTTCTGCATCAGCAGATAGAAGGGGCCTCAAGGACCATCTGGTCAACCTTTCTTAGCAAAAACATGGCCTAGACTAGATGTCCCAGCACCCTGTTCAGACAAATCATAACAGTGTCCACTGTTGGGGAGTCCACCACATCCTGGGGGAGGTTATTCCAATGGCTGAGTGTTCTCACTGTGAAAAGTTTTTGAAGTCAAGTCCATCAGAGTGTGGCCTCCCCCAGAGCTTTATAGGCACGCTGGTTTGTCTTTCTGCGCCTGTCCCGAACATGCTGTATAGAATAAATAAAAACTCACATGCATAAATAGATACAAATGGGGACTTCAATGTTAATTAAGGTAATCCAGGATTTTCAAAAATTTTGTAAAATACGTATTTGTTACCTCCCTGAAGTCCTTAATCTGAAGCTGGAAGAGAGGGAGGCATTTTAAAATCAAAGCAGCAGCTACAAAGGAGACATTCTGCCTGCTTCACAAAGCCTGGCTGAAGAATATACCCAATTTCTGCCCCAGTTTAAAAACATCTTTTTTCATAGACCTAAATTTCAATCTTAAGGCTTGTGTCTCCCAGGCAACATCAAGAAAGATTAAAATGCAATGTGCTTTGACAGGTATCTTTTATTAAAATGCTTTCAAAAAGCCACCTCCAGGAAAAATAGAAGTAAATAAGAAAGTAATACAAGTTTATTTTCTCTCCACTCTCTTTGAATAACTTTGTTAAAAACAGTAATACTGTTATACAGTTCTCCCATCAGACAAACTGATGGAGGCTGGAGGATGGGGTCCTATACTGCAGCTTACCTGTGTCACACAGAACATCATGATATTACTCCATTGTATTTCCTGTTTTTCAGATATTTGAATCCTGTGCAACTAGATAGTGGGCTATATGTACAGCAATATTATTCTTTTCTAACTTAGATCTACAGAAACTCTCAAGCTTTAGAAAACAGAGCTTTCCATTTTTAGGGCTCTACCTTTGCACATTGTATAGAACCTTTATTTTAGCACCTATACCACCAAAATAAACAAAAATTTTAATAAACCCCACTGACACATTAATAAAATGCTGAGTAAAATTTTGATCATGTTAAAACTCATTATAATATTCCCAATGTCTTCATGAAATCAGTTTGTCAGTGTTTGTTTGTATAATACCTGTGTAACATGGGCTCAGAGAATGCCAGAAAGCGAGGGGAACTATACCATCTCTGCCAATCTCTGTTGCATGTCAAAGAACATGTAGCTCTGCAGAGATAATCGCAGAAAACTCGGCTATGAATCAAAACAAATAAACAGAAATAGAATGAATGAATAATCAGAATTCAATTAAAATCTGCATTTCCCTCAGGAATGTCAAGAGTCACTGCACTAGAATGAAAAGCTAAAATCCTTTCACCATGTTCATTTTGGAAACATTTATGGAATGGCAATCTCAGCTCACAAATGAGAGGCTTTCATGGGATGGAGTCCTTGGATGGCTCCCGACAGAAGCCTGCAACAAGTGTTTTGTCTGAGGATCCTGTGCAGCAGACAAGGATTCCCCAGCTGGGGACTCCCAATTGCTGCCTGGTGCATCACACATGTTCTGGGTCACGTAAGCCCTGTGGAACTCTCCTAGACTTGGGTAGTGTTACTTTCATCACCAGGGTTTTCAAACAGCAGCAGCTACTTCCATAGCCTGTCTCAAGCGTTCTTATTTTCACTCTCCAAATCTGAAAGAGCAATTGCTTCATGCAGCTGGTACAAGATTAGGTCTAAGAACAACCCTACCCCGGCTGCCTCTTGCCTAACTTGCCTAGGTAAGCTGTCTCAACCTTAAGTAGTTTTACCTGCAAATATCACTGCACACCCCCATGCACACTCAAGTCAATCTGTATTAAGCCTATGCATGAGTTTTCCCAAACAAAAATCTATCAGATATTTAAAGCTGAATACAGACCTACATGGAGAGCTGATCCAAAGTAATTTTTGACAGAAATTTGGGTTGTAGAATGAGATTTCTATGCAGTGATTTCAAGAGAGACTTTTTTTTTTTCAAAATATACAACAGGAAACAACTGAGGTTGAAAAGATGCATTACAATATTTTCCTCCCCAAACAAAATTTCAACAAATACATTTCTCAAGCCATAAATGAAGTGTACTATTTTCTTCAGGCCTCCAAGTCTTTGTACAAATATTGCAGTCAAGCCAGATGAACAATGTTACAGGCAAGTACGTTTATAAAAATATTAGTGAACATATCTGTTTAATCTACCATATACTCACTCATATTGTGATAGCTCTGGTTTAAAATGTTAATCTTCACAGTATTCTGTGTGATACCATTTATAACTACTGCACACCTTGGGCCTGTTCTCACTGACAGCTCACTTCAAGATCACGCTGCAGCTCACTGCTACTGTGCGTTTATTCTGAGGGTGCCAATATCCTGATTATTTAATTTGTGTTAATCCTTTTCAGTTTTCCAGTGAAGAGTCGTAGATTGCCTGCAGGCCTGCTTTGTACCTCACTGATCTTAGTCAACCAAATGGCAAATATGGTTATAAGCCCAACCACATTAGGCAGTCAACTTAAGCGGCAGATCATAGGTCCTTGTTCTCAGAATCCCCTCCTATGGTTTTACAAGCATGCTATCACCGTGCAGGTTAGAAACGCTGGCTATCTTTTTGCTAAGTACTGATTTAATAGCATCATTTACTAACTGCTTTATAGAGGTTAATGCCAATTTTCCATTTAATAGGTTGGAGCCACAGTCACTCAAAAAAAATCTTATCTTGTTCCTGTCCTGGGTTCAGCAGTTGCAGTTGGTTTTTCTTATCTTTAGTAGCTGTGTTTTGACTTGGCCCGGGAACAAGACTGATGGGGCCGATGTTTTTGGTTGTTGCTGAGCGATGTTTGCCCTGACCAGGGACTTTGTGAGCCTCATGCTCTGCCGCGGAGAAGGGGGGGCCTGGAGAGGGGAGGGACAGGGCCCAAGCTGACCAAAGAGGTATTCCATACCATAGCACGTCATGCCCAGGATGTAACTGGGTGTGCTCTGAAAGGTCTAGCTCTCTCGGGGAGGTTGGAGGAGTTGGTCGGTCAGCACTCGGTTGGTGGGGTGTCGTGAGTTATCTGTCGGTGGTTGATGAGATGCTGTATTCTTTTCCTTTATCATTATTATTATTGGTGGTAGCAGCAGTGATTTGTGTTATACCTTAGTTACTAAACTGTTCTTATCTCAACCTGTGGAAGTTGCATTCTTTTGATTCTCCCCCCATCTCTCTGGAAGCAGGGGAGGGCAAGATAAGGGGGGGGGTTGAGTGAGTGAACGTGCTGCCTGGCTGGGTTCAAACCACGACAGTTCCCAAAATAACACAGATAATGACTTGCATTTGCTATTTAGTGCTGGCATATATTGCCACATTTTGAGGAAATGGTTTTGCTATAATAATGATAATATGTACCTATGCTGAAGTTTCATAAGAATTTCCAGTGAAAACTGTCAATAATTCAGCCACTAAGAAATTGTTCTTGTGGGAATTTGTAATTTTGCCCACTGTTAAGGTAGTCAAGTTTCTGTTTTACTAAGTTATTTTGGAGGATGTGTTTTCATAGTGATATGAGAAGCATCTAACAAAATTGTAACAGTAGAAGCACGTCATGAGTATTATAAGTGGACACGGGCAGTTCAACCAAAGGAACATTCTCAGAAGCCCCTGGTGGTTGAAGAGCAACATAAACGGCTGCAGGAAGAAGACTGACCTGCCACACTACGGGCTGGTTAACAACATTCACACTTAGAACTCCACTGCGCAGTTTGAAGCTGCTGGAGCTGGAAGTACTCAAGGAGGAGAAGAGCACTGGAGCAGAGGCCTGGAGTTACTCCCAGAGACATGAAGCCATATCCTTTGCTGGGCTGGAACTGTGTGAAGTCACCTCTCTGGTATCAGTGATCGCATTTTGTCTCCTCTGTGCTGCAGTTCCCCACTAGCCACCCATGGCTAAAGGATGGCCCCAACCCCTGCCTACTTGTAAAAAAAAAAAAAAAAGGAGAAAAATAAGAACAAATTGCTCGGTTTACCAGCAAACCAAAATCGGCTACTTTTCATATATGGTTCCTGCTTTCTCCAGCTAAGGCTGTGAATTAAGATGATAAGCAATTCCACACACTAAACGGAATTCAGAAAGAAATTTCACTATTAATAGAGTAATTTATAAACTGCTATTTTTCACTTAGCAGTTACTGTGCACAGTGAGAGAAACGGGGGTTGGTGCCAAAGTAAAACTGTGAGGTTTTTTTGCAGGTCCATCTTTTCCCACCCTTCACCTGCATGCACACTGTCTCCTTTCCCAGTGCAGATAGATAGCAGCACAGCAGCTGAGTACACACACACACAGGCAGTGTTGACCACTGAAGTACCACTGCATGCGCCAACACTGTGTTTTCTCAGAGCCGACCCGAGGAAAACCAGCCAACCACAGCGAGAACGCACGCTTTCAACCCCTACCCTTCTTCTCTGCCCTGGGGGTAAAATCGCATAAAGCTCCTTAACAACACCTGCTTCCTCGCGGTGAACGAGTGCGTTCTGATCCGTATGCAGTTTTCCCACAGATTCCCTATCAAAACGAGATATATCAGGACTCGCAGGAGCCCGCCTGAGGCAGCTGCTGCCTGCCGGCCGAGGCTCCCGCAGCATGAACGACTGGGTGTCCCGCAGCGGCTGGCGGTGTCCACAATGGCAGTGGTGGCCCGGGGGAGCTCCGACCGGGCCATGCAGAGAGGCGAACAGCTGACCGCGGCGCGCCCGGACCGGCCGGGTCTCGAACCTGCGGCCCACAGGGCCCCGACCGAACCTGTCAGTCACTGCGCCGCTGCGGCACACTTCCTCCCCCGCCCCGCCGTCTCGTGATCCACGCTGCGGCGGCGTCAGCTGACCTGGTGCCTCACGTGATCCGTTGGCGGGTGTGCAGGTGGCCTCGGCCGCCGGCGGGGGATGGAGGAGTGACCGGTAAAGGCCGTTGGGAGTTGCTGCTGGGGCCCGCGCCCGGGGCGGGGAGGGGGGGGGAGGGGAGGGAATAGGAGGGAATAGGAGGGAATAGGAGGGAGGAGTGGCTGGGACAGGCATCGCCGCGTCGCGCCCCGAGCGGCTCTCGCAGCGCTCCGGCCTCCCCCGGTGGCGGGCCGCGCTGGGCCTGGAGTGAAGGTACCGCGGGGGCGCGCCCGCTGCCGCTGCGTCTCTCAGGGGCTCTGACTCCCCAGCGCCGCTCCGGGGGCTGCTGGGGGTCGGGGCCGCCCTGCCGGGCTCCCGCGCCGGGACTGAGGTACCGCTGTGGGGCTCATTTCTAGGAGGACGAAGTGAAGCGCGGTCCGGGGAGCCTGTACCGGGCAGCTCCTGCCGGCTCGGGTGATGGGAAACGCCATCTAATCCCGGTGATCCGGCTCAGTGGCTCCGTGGGGTTGGGGCCGGCGCCCGCGCCCCCAGCCCAGGCACGAGCCCGCTTGCCTCTGCACGGGGCCTGTAAACTCCCCGTTGTGAAATCTCCTTAGCGCTTCCTCACTGTGACCTCTTCTGTTTATGAATGCGATGTCCAAACACCCGTTGTCAAGTGATTTCTGAGGGCGGGCTTGAAGAAATAACGTCTTGGGGACTTTGTGCTGGATGTTGGGAGACTTCGAAATCACATTTGTAAATTGAGCTTTACTGTTGAGCTGAATAGGAAAGAGGAAACAATTGTCCCTCCCGCTAGAGCCATTGTTTTTGAAAAATGTGCAGAGTGTCTTAGCTGAGATTCTGTTTTGACATCACTGTATATCCTACCAGGTACAGTGCTGAAACAGCTGCTCACCGATTTTATTGCTTAGGTTATAATATAGTATACTGCGTGAAAGATTTTTTTCTTTGGAAATCCATTCTTGCTAATAATGTGAAATAAATTTTTTAATAATTTATGACACTTATTTTGGCCATTAGTCAAGGCTTCAAAAACAGCTACTCCAGATGAAAGCTTCAAAGAAAGAAATATTTCAAGCATTTTATAGAGGAGTTCTTACATGTTCTCGAGGAAGAGATAATACAATTTGTGACATTTGATCAGCCCAACATCTTGGCAATATGTTTCTGTTACTTAAATCTCTTTGTAACAGCACATGGAAGACTTGTACTTTCAAGTTTTATGTTGTGAGTGTGCTTATGAGGAAGTGTCAAGGGAGACTTTTTGGGATTCTGCCCAGTTTTGGAATCTATAATGAGAAAAGTTTGTTTTAATGGATTTCTACTGTTAAGCCCTTATAAATGAGAACTTGCATTTTTCATGAGTACTGAACAAGATAAAGATGGGTCGAAGCACTGCTGGTCTTACAGGGTTAAATTTGTTTTGTGGGGTTTTGAGGTTGGGTTTTTTTTGACATGTGGGTGGTTTGGTTATTCAGTATTAAAATAGTAGTGTTATGACCTGTGGAACTCTTAAGTATCAAGGTAGCTAGCTCAGTGCTGTATACAAAGTTGGAATTCCAGAGCCTGTTCTGTAAAGTCCTGAACTTTGGTTTTGCATGATCTATAGAGAGATTTTTCTATAAACTTCGTTTCTCATTTTCATAAGAACATCCCCGTCTCCCTCCCAGTTGTATAGCAGACAATTTTTACTGAAGTTGGCCAGAAGATGTTTACAGTGGCATCTCAAAAGCAGTTTTACTTCTTAATATTTTTGCTCCTTAATGTGGCTTTTCCCATGTTCTGCAGAACTAGGACCATAGTTTCTATTCATTTAATATCACAGTGTGGTAGGATACTGAATGAACAGTGTTTAAGGAAAAAACATCAGCTTCAAAATATTAGCTTGGTTAACTGTACTGGTGTTAAGGAATCATGAAGTGCTCTAGGTCATTGGGTTTTAAGCGTGAAAAAAGATTTGCTACAAGTCTGTCAGGTGCTTGTAACTTTAGGCTTATTTATGGGGCTGGACAGTTGGGCTTTGAAATCTAACTCTAAAAGATTGGAGAACCGTACGTACTGAAAGCAGTTGTTCTTTGCAGTGGGTCTGTTAAAGGTTTAATATTTTTTCCCCTAGGAAAAGATGTTTAGATTTTTAATGATGAAGTGATTTTTCCAATCTGTAATGCAGGGAATGCGACTGTGTCATTGCAAACATGTAACTGTTTCCTTAGCTAATACAATCTCTGGAAACTTTATATGTATTCTTTAGGGGCTATATATGTTTCAGTGGAAAATGTGAGAATGTCATTTTCCATTTCTTACTGAATAGGATTCTTGATTTCTACATTCTCTTTTCTGTCTTTTGCTTGGATATTTGCACACTGTTGCTGCCACCACCTAAACTAGTTTAGTAGTTCAGTTTGTGTTCCAGAGCCTTTTCCAGTCCCAGTCTAGTCAAATCAAAACAAAACACTGTTTGAAGCTTGAACACTTCAGAGTGTGTGTCAGCTGTAATGATGTCTCCCTGCATGTGTGAAGTTTACTGTAAACTTGACTGTTTCTTTTATGGAGCCAGAGTTCTGTGAAGTGCAGGAAAACATAATGTGTAATGGACTCACTGAATTTGGCATGTGTTAAGGAAGGTGATGCATTGAAGTAGTCTGAATAAGAGGAAATTTTGTCTCGTTCCAAATTGTTGATAATTAGATCTCCCGTGAAGACCTGTTACGTGAGATAATCTGGTTGGTACTAAGCAAAGAAGCCCTGTAACGTGGCAGTGACTGATCCTGATTTAGTTTTCCATTATACCTCCTGATATTAAACTCCAGTACAGTATGACCAAGGATTGTTACAGCCCTTTTGAACATGAGGGGCCAGTGGTGCCTGGGCAGCTGTTGGCATGAGCTTCACCTTCTCTGATTCTGCTCTTGCAGATTTTATCCCAACAGTCCAGGCCAAAGCATAGGGGAGGAAGTAGACCCAGTCATTTCTCCCATTTCCCTCAGAGATAGGACTCCTTTTCTTCCCCATATTATTTCCAGAAGCAAAGAACAACTTTTCCCTTATCTTTCCAGCTTGCTTTGGCAGCTTGTTAGGGGAGAAGAGAGAGTAGTGCCAGTGAGGAGAGCACAGATAATTTCCAGGCTCTTGACTTTCTGATGTTGAATAGAACCAGCTCTGCAGGTGTGTGACCCCAGAATGAGAGAGTGCCCAGAGCTGGACTGGGTCAGGCTGGACAAGCTTGTGTGGAGTGGAACATGTCTCTGGTCCTGTAATGCTCTGATTTCTCAGAGATCCGTACCTGCCTTGGCATTGTCTGTATTTAGAATTATAGCACTGCTGTAGTACTGCGGTGTCAGATGTCTAGACATCAAGGGCTTTGATAACTAGGTGTCATCAACTCTCACTATAAACAAGGCTCCCTAGTTGATGGAGGTTATATGTTATGTCCATTCCAAGGTGTGCTTCACAATATTAATTTAACGGTTGGCAAACTTTCTTCAGTTTAGGCTTCCTGAGTAGCTGAACAAAATGATTGGCTATCAGGCCTTTCTTTAGCTCATCTCTGGCTTCAACACCCATGATAACTTGTTGACCCTAGAACGATTACACAGATGAAGGACCTATGAGTATTGTTTTGGGCAAAGTTTGCCAGTGTGTCCTGAGTCTTACAAATATAATATATTATTCCGTTTCTCAAAAAGAAGTGCTGCAGTGCACTCATTGTGAAATACAGGTCAGTCGCTACTCTTTCACACTGTACGGAAGATAAATAATGTTGATATTTTAAGTATTTAGATTCTGTCAAGGTACTGTTTGATTTTGTTCTTCGCTTCTTCATTAAAAATGTCCAGTAACTCTTAAGCAGCTTGTTCAGTTTCTTAATAACAGAACAATGTATTTACTCTAAACTTCTTGAGCTCATTTACAAAGTAGCTCAACGTGATTTGTATTTAGTACTGATCCTCTCTTGACTGATGCCAGTGTATGTAATATTGAAGGTCTGCAATGACAACAGAGATACCAAGATTAGAAAGTGTCCTCCTTTTTGTTAAATTTTTTAACTGCCAGGAGAACTTTCTTTGCATGAAATAATAAACTAAAATGTATTACATTTAAGTATTTTTTAATGCATTTACTCACTGTCCTTATCTGGAAAGTGATCAGAAAAGTTTTTACACTGGAGTTGAATTTTTAATTTCATTTTCTCTTATGTGTTCAGAAAAAGTTGTATGTTGTAGGGGTGCTGGAAAATAAAGCTGTGAAAATATGATTTGTGTCTGGTTTTATTTGATTTATTTTCAGTTAGATTGCTTATAATCTTTTCTGTGGAATTGCAGTTGAAAGGTGCTGATGTTGCAAAGTCAGCCTGCTTTAACTTGCAGGATGAGTAGTGATTTTCCAACTGTGCAAATGTGATTTGGAGGATAGGAAAAAATGTATTTAGAACCATGTGATGCTTCTGGTAAAATCTCTTATAGTGACTGGGACTACACTTTTAATAACACGGACTGAGATATTTTTCTTCAGGCAAAGCTTTGAATCCTGAACTAATGGCAGATACTCTTTCTTCCTCTCTCACTTCCCTTCTACTAGCTAGCATCTTGTCTCCATCTTCAGAAGCAGAAAGCATCAAGATAAAGACACAAAAATGACTGAATTCTGGCTGATTTCTGCTCCTGGGGAAAAAACCTGTCAACAGACATGGGAGAAATTACATGCAGCAACTACAAAAAATAATAATCTTTCTACTAATTCAAAGTTCAATATTCCAGACTTGAAGGTATGTAAGCCTCATGTGATGTCCCAAGAAGTATGATTGTTTTGCACCATCTTTGTTTCTTTAGACTTAAACTGTAGATGAGGAATACTTGTAGATGTTTTAGAGAGAACAGTTGACAATTATGTGTGGATCTAAAAATTAATTCAGATATCTTTTTTTCTGAAATTCTAAATTAAAAATTCCTCACTCTGGAAGTTTTAAGGATTCAGCAAGCTGTGTTCTTTCAGAAATACAGCAGCTTTTCCAACAGTACTAGTCTTGACCTCATGCTGCTAGCAGTTAGCTGGAGAAGAAGATGAGAATTAAAATGGAGACTTGTGATCTCAGTATTCATATGATAGTTTCCTTTGCTGTTATTTTTTGTTTTGTTTTATTCTTCTGAATTGACTCCTTTTCTGGCTGAGATGCAGTGAAAAGGCTTGATTTAAAATACAGGGATTGGTCAAACAGCTGTTGCCTTTTTACTGTCCAGAAGTAACATTCTTGAATAGCGATTATCTCCAGCTGAGGATGTGTATTATAGAAAATAGAAAGAAAACTGTTTGAATAATATTCTGAGAAGTGAAGAGAAACAGAATCTGAAAGCAGTTTCTCTTGGTTTAATACAATTCAGTTTTCAGAGTATGGAAAAGCCAGTGTATTCATTAAGGTATATCCCAACACCCAAACGTTTCTTGAAGAAGGAAATTTGTGAGCTCAGTTTAACTGAGAGAAAGTGAAAGCTCATCAAAGCCTATCAAAATAAAGAGGGGGGAAAAAAAAAGCCACCAGTCTGTCTGGAGAATGGGTCAAGTTCAGGTGGCATAACGCCTTGTTCCTGTCTCTGCTAAGGAATGAGTTCAGGACACAAAGTGGTTCAGTGTATCTTTGAAGAGGATCTTCTAACTGCTGGAACTTATATTCATGTTTAGATTGTCCTGAGTTATTTCAAGAGATACGCTAGTAGAAGTAAGAAGGGGGATTACAACAGATTTCTGTCTTCTCCCAGGAGAACCTTGCACATGAGTCAAGATGGCTTTCCAACTGTAGGGTCCTTACAGCATTTAGAAGAGTTATCACTGAAAACAGATAGCGGCCTATTAGGGTTATAAATGATTGGATTTGTTTCTACTCTACTTCCTAAAAAGGGCAGCAGCTGAGTATACTTCATCTACAATGGGAAATAGTCTGGCTTCTGTGGACCTAGAAAAACTGCTTAAAGAGTTAAACTCCTTAGTTAAAACTCACTGAAACAGTGATTTAGTCTCCATTCAACAGCAACCTTATTGCTTAAAGACTTGTCCTGTAGCTTGTGACTAGTCAAAACAGTAGCTTCTTTATTCTGCATGTAGCTCAGAAGGTGGGTCATGGAAAGTGATCTGGTTGTGATATTAAGTAATTGTACCCCTTTTTTCAAGGCTAAAAAGAACAGGAATAATGTAAAGTTGAGTGGTCTCAACTTGTTGACTAGGACTAGAACAAGGATGCTAGACTAGAAATAATGTTAATAGCATCCTGACTAGGCAGAAGATTAATTTATGCCTAATAGTATTTCAGCATAATATATAAACTAGTAGCTAAAATATTAACAAATTGTCCTTTTGGAGGTACCTCCTATTTTCATTGAACCGAATAAGCAAATGTGTAAATACTTGAGGGGAGAAACAAAGAAACACTTATATGACCTATTTAAAAATAATCACCCTTGGGCCATTTAACTTAAGTATAGCTGTATTGTTTTTATACTTTCTGATATCTCTAGACCCATCTGAAACTTGCTTATGAAAGTGCTAAATAGAGTATCTTACTGTGCTGGGATTTCCATGCTTGAACTATGCAGTCTAAAATGCTAAGGAACATCCCTGGCCAGAGGCTGGTATATGGATTGCTCTGAATTATTACATGAAATTAGGGAATAAAGTGTTTTCTGGAGAAGTGAAGAAAGAGTGAAAGCTTTTAGACAAGCTATGTATTCCATTACTTGATATGCCAACAGTCTGAGTGTTGCAGTTTTCTTGTATATTCAGTGTTTTCAGTGTTCTGGTTGCCTCCAGCACTGGGATAACTAATCACGGAAATTTCAGATTTGATCTAAAGTAGTAATCAAATACTTTATTAAAAGACTTGTGGGAAATGCAGCCAACTCATAGTATAAAAGTTGATTTAAGATGTTTTGGATTGCTGGCATTCAGGACTGGGACTGTACCAAACTAGACTGAGTTAGATCTGATTCTCTGGTGCTTTAGGGGTATTTTGAGCAAATGAAACTCAGTGTCATGGTTAAATCCACAAGCTCAAAATCCTGAAGTACAGCATTTCACGTAGCTCTGCAAAGCTACCTCTTCAGGAGGCTTAACTTTTATTCTTATTTGCTTTTATCTTTCTTATGTTTATATAAAATTGCTAATGCATTTTGATCTTTCCTTCTAGGTTGGCACACTGGATGTTTTGGTTGGTTTGTCAGATGAGCTGGCTAAATTGGATGCGTTTGTGGAAAGGTAACAGTTTATTTTTACTAGCATGTAAAATGTTAGAACAATAATGTGATGGTTTCCTGAGGCCTAATAATTCCCAGATTATTTCTAGTTTTGATTTGTTTCATAGTGGTCCTCTGCAGGCAGCCAATAGACTAAGATTTCAGAAAGCTGAGCTGCTGGTTTTCCTAGTATCTGTACTTGGGGGAAAAATAAACCTGAACTTCTTGTGGAATAGTGGTACATTATGTGTTGACGGAGGATGGTTCTCCCTGTAGTAGTACTAAGTGCTGCTGGGTCCTGGATAACTGGTAAAAATTGAGCCTGACAGCTGCAGGAAGTGATGAAATGAGTAAAAACTGTTCTTTTAGTAAGTTACAGTACTATTTACAGACTTGAGAAGGTAACTACATTGTTTCCTAATCCACAGGTATGATTAAATAGCATTAATATTAAAATGCAAAACCTGTTCAATTTGAAAAAAATTATGGTCCGTTGAAAGTCATTTTGAGCAAATGTAACAAAATTTCACATAATCAGAATTGTGGAGCCATCTTCTGCTTCAAGGAGAGAAGAATTAAATAGTTGCTTTAAATAAAAAACTATTTGGCATGGCACATGTGAGCAGTATTAAACATAACTTTTCTTGTGAGGAAGGCAGGTCTTCAGTGTCGAATCTCATGGGGCTTAGGGTTGAGGTTTCCCCATAGCTCTTTGGTTGTCTTTGGTGTTTCATTGTCATGGTTGCCTTCTGTTTAATTTGGATTATTGATGACTTCTATCTTGCTGTCCATTTTTTAGAAAGGGGTTAGGATTTTGAAAGTAGCACAGACTTCAAAAAAGTATTGGAATCTAGGGAAATAACATGTGAAGTTCTCCCCTGTTACCTGAAGCAAGGGAAGTAGCCTCACCTTGTTGACAGCTGATAAGTAGCAACACTAGAGAAGGATTTAAATAAAGTTCTGGCATGTATTTGATAAGTTGCTTGCCTTCAGATACTGAGCCCAGTTTGTGCTCTTAGAAAGCTTATATGTAAAGCAATCAACTCTATTTTTGTATCCAAATTCAGATCAGTTTCATAAATGGTATCTCTCAAAGTAGCAATTTTTTCATTCTTCTTTTTCATATCTTTATCTTTCATTTTTCAGTGTTGTAAAGAAAGTGGCCCAATACATGGCTGATGTTCTAGAGGACAGTAAAGATAAAGTTCAGGAGAATCTTCTGGCTAATGGAGGTAAAGTGTTAACCATGATATGTGCATCCTGGAAGTCTAGGGGGAAGGCAATAATCCTGAAACATACTGAGTGCTGTTTCTTTGTATAACATTCTGAAAGCCTAGTTTAGACATGGAAGTGTGTTTTTCCATGAGTCACTTGCCCTGAGATAAATTGTAGGATCCAGAATGGCAAGAAATTAAAGCTACATGTTAAATACTCTCTTACAGAAGCCTTTTGATCCTTTAGGGCTGTAATTTGTCATCACTGGTCTCTGGTGGAACATAAATAATCTTTACCACTTCTTTTTTTTCTGTTGCAACCCTCCTTTCTCTCACACATTTTTCACACAAAGCAAAAAATAGTTGGTCTTGTCTGTACTTCTCCAGCCATCATTGACTTAGTAGTAAATACCAGTTAGCGTCTACAGAGGTGGAAGAAACAAGGTCTGAAGGTAGCAGTCACAGATGACTTGCAACTTGATTGTTTATGTTCAGATTTCTTAGGCAACAGGGTTCATACATGTGCAGGTCCAAAACAGTCTGTTACAGTACACTTCTGTTACAGCAGTCCTACATGGAATATAATACATCAATCTTTTTATTGTCTATCTTAAAGTTATTCTTTAAAATTTTAGTTGACTTGGTCACCTACATAACAAGGTTCCAGTGGGATATGGCCAAATACCCGATCAAGCAATCCTTGAAGAATATTTCAGAAATTATTGCAAAGGTAAGGTAATTTGTTCTATAAACGACATGTAGAAATAGGCCCACTATGTTAGATTGATACTTTCTTTAGCACTGTCATGAATCTGCCTCACTTTGCAATGACTTTTCTGAGTTATCCAGCAATACTACTACCAGAAGGAAGTCTGTATTGTTGCATCATTTGACGGTTTTACACAAATATATTTTCAAGAACTCTACTGTGAAAATGAAGTTTGGAGTTCTGCATTCTGTGACATCCTAATAGGAAGCAAAACTGGTTCTTGTTTGCACTAAACTGCAGTCAGTGGAGCAGAAACAGGCTTTTGTCTGTGTAGTTATCTTTTAAAAGGTTACTGACTTTACAACTGAGAGCACTTAAAGTCTTGACAATTAGGAACAGATGTATTGAACTGATTTGTAAAGGCAGTGTTTAATATCAATGGGTTTTGCTTTTTTTTTTTTTTTTGTTAAACATTGCATAGTTAAGACTGTTGAAAGCTTTGATCCTTGGAAAACACAGAGGGAACAGTTGTCCATCTGCAGTCGAAGCGCACTAGTTAATNTTGTTATTTTTTAATTTAAATGGGTTTTTTTTTTTTTTTTTTTTTTGTTAAACATTGCATAGTTAAGACTGTTGAAAGCTTTGATCCTTGGAAAACACAGAGGGAACAGTTGTCCATCTGCAGTCGAAGCGCACTAGTTAATAGCTTAAGAAGAATCCAGATGCACTGGTTAATAGCTTAATAGTTTCTGATTAATTTTTCCCCTGCTGTTGTCTTCTAGTGGTACAAATAATTTTTAAAAAAGCTTAGTGCTTTTTCTTGTAATATGAAAGAGTTTCATGAAGATGTGTGCTTTGTGACGCTTGAAATGCTCCACATGCTTTGCTAGAGCTTACATCAGTCAAAGAATTTAAATAAACTTAAATACTCATCCGTTTAAAAGTAAATTGTCTTATGTTCAGAGTATTTTGTCTAAAGCTTTGCTGAAGCTTTTAAAGGTGCAAGCTGTTAACATGTTGCCAAATGAAACTGCCAGAATGTTCAGGTTTTTAATGGCTTCCTCCTGCTACAGACAAGTGAGCTTGTGTGTTACTGTAAACAAGGTCACTATATAATGAAGTGACTTACATTTATTTTGTGGAAACAAAATCATTATCTGGATCCCCAAGCGGAAGTGTTGTATGCAAAACAAAATGTTCTGTCAGTGGTCAAAGTCCAAATAAAGGTAGAGTCCCTTGACTATATTCAGATACTTGTCCCTGGGAATCCTTACATGCTTGCTCTTCATCCCATAGTGACAAAACACTGAAGGAGGGAACAAGCAGCATTACAATGCCAAACTAGTACTGTACCTTGTTATTTCCATTATCCAGCTATTATGGTGTATATTGAATGTAAAGTACTCTTTGTATAGGAGCATGATTGGAAGCTGAAAACCTACCTATTGCTTAATTTGTTATTTCACTTGCTGCCAAGTTACCTAGCTGGGAATTAATTATTTTTGGCAATCATGCTGGAGGGTGGATTTGAGAAGAATGGCTTACTGGAATAGCAATGGCAAGCTGAATGTGAGAATCTGAGTCTAATCAGTAAAATAGTTGGAACTTTGATATGAAAGTTTTAAAGATGACTGTAGGCTGCTAGTGACATTAAATGTAGAATGCTGCCTCTAGTTGATTAGACAGATATATTTATCTGAAATAAGTTAGATTCAAGTCTGAAATACTATCTGTCTGTCTACCTGGCACTGGCCCTGTGTAACTTAAGACATTCCAAAATGCATACATTTTCACTAATTGAAGAAAGCCTCTCTAAAGCAGTGTCTTCTTTATATTTGGAAGTCAGTGCCAATGTAAAAAAGCAGCATAAAAGCTAACTTTGTGAAGGGAAATGGTGATACAATTTGTATTTACATTTGCAAACATACCATGGTAAATAGTTCTGGGGAAAAAAAGACATAACAGTATTTAGAACTGTAAATAATAACAGCCATTTAGAATTGGGCAGATGATGCATTCAGTTAATATTCTGCCTTTTAGTGCCCAAGGCTGCTCACCTTAAGAGGCACAACTGCAATAGGCAAATACAGTACAACAGTTTCCTTTTAAGTTGTAGATAATGATTTGGGTTACTTAATTTTTGGATTTACTTCTCATAAAACTGTACCTTCATTCTTGACACTGAAACTGATGAGGGAAAAATATAATGAGAAGTAAAGTAACATCTGGAGGAAATGGTACCCAATGTTCACACTGGTATCGCAGTAGGAACGTAAATTTCAGTTGATCTCTCCTGACAGCTGAATGAAGGGTGTCAGCCTGAAGGTGATGGAATGATGGTCAGCTGGGTTGTGGATGTGTAACTTTTATTATTGGCTGATTTTCCTTTAAAGAGATTCTACCATAGAGTTTTCTGAGTTTTGAGTGAATTTTCTCAAGCACTAGAGAAACAAACTTTTTAATCTGTGTGGGTTTTTTTTTTTTTTTAATTATTAA
>NDXB01019781.1:17180-54443 GCA_002631895.1 Agapornis roseicollis | reverse complement strand
TTTTTAATTTCTTGAGAAATAAATTTTTTTATTTGTGTGGGTTTTTTTTTTTTTTTAATTATTAAGTTCTTGTTGTCAGATCTAAGATTTGAAATTAAGAAATAATTTTTTAAATATTCTGGTTCTTTAGACAGTGTTCCTTTTCTCGTTATCTTTAAGGGAGTAAACCAGATTGACAATGATCTAAAAGCAAGAGCCTCAGCATACAATAGTCTGAAAGGGAACCTTCAGAATCTGGAAAGAAAGAATGCGTAAGTCATTGGTTTTTTTGCTATTGTAGCACAGGAAAGTTATCTAACCATGAAAACTTTATCCTGTGTGAAGTACAGGTTCTAAGCTTAATGTATTTTGAGATGTTTATCAGTCTTAAATAGCAGCTGTCATAAAAGCACATTTATTACCAGCTGACTCGCTGGTAATAGCTCACTTGCAATTGATAGGCAATTCTGAAATACACAAAAGCATATACAAATAGTGTAAATTGTTGGAGCTTTTGAGAGAAGCTTGCTGTTAAATTGGTGCATAGTACTGCTGCTTGGGTGTCTGTCTAAACAAGGAAGTCTGTCCCTTTACTCCATTTTGTGCTTTTAAGTATATCAATATTACTGGATTTCTTCCTTCAGAGTGAACCAGCAGAGTGACAGCTGTTGTGTACACAAAGATAATAAATTAAACAAGGATTGCATGCACTCTTGTCATGTACACATGGTGATTATCTGGAATACAGTTGAGGTACATCATTTACCCAGATTTACTTCTGCGTAAATATGGTTGGTTAATATGACCCAAGCCTACCATTGCAGTTAATGGTACAAGCCTGCTGCCTGATTCAGAACCATGGGTCATGCTAATGACAGCCATTTTATGAGTGAGCCATAACTTCTGCATTAACTTTTGGTAATTTGTTAAGCCCCATTAAATCTGTGTATGTTTTTAGTCTCTTGTGAATATGAGGCAATATACTGCTTTATGTTTTTATTCAGGTTCTGTATATAGGTCTAGTATGGGTTAGTTGTAATTCTGAGGCTCTATATACTACACATCACAAATAATGGCTTTAATGGTTCTAGTGTATTTAAACTACATTTTTAAAACATAACTTGGCTGCTTAAGTGTGTGAGGTGTTTGGAATATGGGAATTATGCACAGCAGTGGAACTACTAGTAAAAACTTTCAGTGACTTTAGACAGTAAGATATAAAATACATATAAGGAGACATTTTGTTTGCTCTGCTAATAGCGAATGCTTAGGTAAAATATGGTTTTGAAAATGCTATACCATCAAGCACTGGGAATTAGTCCAGACAAATTCAGATCTTAAACATGTAATTACTCTGTGTTTGTTTCTCTGCAGGGGAAGCCTGCTAACCAGAAGTCTTGCTGATATTGTAAAGAAAGAGGACTTTGTACTCGATTCAGAATATTTGGTCACATTATTAGTGATTGTACCGAAGTAAGTTTGTTGTTTGTCTGAAAAGCACAATAAAATAAGAAATTTAAGTCAAGTGATATATCCCTCAACCCTTTAGTACTGTAAGAAGGGACATCTGAATTTGTTTGGGGTCTTCCTGGGTGAATGAGCACAAATGTCTGGATTCTTAGTAGAGGCAAATGAGCCTGCGTACCTGCATTCTGCTCTACATGAGAACTCATCATAAGGAATGCTGAGTGCTACTGAATTTCTTTAAGAAAGTGGAGATCAGACTTATGTCTCTTAGCTAATATTAGCTGTGACTAGTGATGTTGCAGAAGGTAACCTTATGAAAATATTGAGTGAAAACATGCCTTTATTTACATTAGAAAGCTTAATGATGGAATTATCCTGGTTAGGGTTATGGGCTTTCACCACTTAGGGAGCAAAGTGAACTCTTTACTTCTTTGCTCTACAATTTTTTCAGATTGCCAGAGCATTGCTTTTTAACTTGCTTGTGTCTCTGCCAGTGTAACACTGCTTACATCATGTCAAAGGTTTGCTGGGGGAAACAGGTTGTTCATGTCTGAAATGTTTAAACAACAAAAGCCCCACCTTTTACCCTTACCAAGGGAAGTGGCAGTAAAGATATCCTTAAGACTCTTGTAAAATGAGAAAATGGCCCTAGACTGTCATTCTGGAGCTGGGAACAAAGGGAGCTTCTAACTTGTAAGGATAGCCCGTAGGCTGTTAATCACATGAAGCAGTAGTCTCTGTCACCAGTAAATCTCTGGTGAAGGTAAATCAGTTTTGCAGTTGCTTTAGAAGAAAACAAGTGGTTAGTATATCTTGACTGTTCTCTCTTCTGCCTTTGACTTGACTTTGGTATTCAAAGGGTGAAACCTTTTCACCACCAACTACAGAAAGGCAGGACTTCCAAAATTCTCAGTCCTTCAGGCAAGTGTGGAACTCTGGGGAGCCCGTTTGTAATTGTAGGAAAAGTATTCCTATTAGGAACTTGCATAGCAACCTTCTGATAAACCTTGGCTGTTAAGTTTGTTCGGTCCCCTGGGATCTGTAGTCAGTGATGACTGATTTAATAGTTCTTTAATTTCAGAAATCTTACACTTACAGACTTATATGAAGACTGAAGATAAAATGTGTCACTTTGGCTATCATTAGTTTATTTAGCAGTGATCTTAAGAACAGCCTGAGAAAGATTGTCCTTTACGTCTTGTGTATTTTGGACACCCTTATACCTGTGTTGAAAGATTTGATGATTAAATGTTTTCAATTTTTTTTTAATTGATCCATTAATCTAAGGTTTCTTAACTACAGTACTAAAAATCTAATTGTAACCTGTGTATTCTGTAGGTCAAATTATAATGACTGGGTTAAGCAATACGAAACACTAGCAGAGATGGTTGTACCACGTTCCAGCAAGTAAGTAGTTAACAGCTAAATCTTGTATTTGCATGTGCTCTATTTTACAGGTGATCTTTAACTGTAGCGACTTTGAATTTTTTAAATTAGTCAAAAACATGACAAAATGTCTAGTGTTGTAGCTTTAGCCGATCAAGTTTTTTATGTTGTAGTAAAGTTATAAATCAAAGGAACCCTAGGGTTAAAAAAATTACCAAACTAACTTACATGACAAGAGTAAAAGAACTGAAAAGTTAATCAAGTTCAGCTCAGGTACATTCAGCTTCAAGCTAGTGCATGGCAGCATTTAGCAACAAATACTAGCTGCTAGCCTGTAAGCTTTATGCCTGTATTCAGAAGACTTGAAACAAGTTACATACACTCTTTGAAAGCTGCTAAAGAATGAAGAACTGGAAATGTGGTTGTTACTTTTCTTTACACCAAGAAAACCTTGTCTCTTTTGAGCTAACAAAGGTCCTTGGTACCAAGCTGACGCTTGCTGGCTGTGATGGGAAAGACTTGAGGCCAAGACTTGATAGGACTGTTAAGCCACTTCAGCATCTTGTAACCATATTAAAAATAGAGTCAACATGTAGCACAAAACATTGATATGTTGTTAATTTTAACTGACAGTGGGGTTCTGATCAGGCAGATTGGATATTACCAGATCTATGCTTGTTATAAAATCTGACCTTGCTCTTGCTAACTTCACATTTGAATTGGATCAGCTTAAGCCTAGTGGGAGATCTGCTAATGATTCTTGCTTAATTACTGAGAAAATGTAACTTAGGGATAGCTGAAAAAGAGATGACTTGTTAAACTTCTTGTTAAAGACAGTATGGCATTGAAGGACAGCCAAAATATCTGCTTAAAATAAGCAGTATTGTCTTGAGCCATAAAGTAGTAAATCTAAGGATTGTCTTTACAGCCTAAGAAATGCTCTTTTTCTTAACCTAAGTCTCTTTAATTTGTGTGCTTTTCTATTTTAAATCAATTTCATTTTTCATTAAAACATGCATTTCTATGAGTTCTGTAGTTCAGATTTTTTAGTATTAAACAAGCTTTAGTTCATTTTTCTGTAAAAATATTTTAACTTGAACAAACATCCAGGCATGTATGAAGTGTTTGAGTGATGAAGTCTCTGAATGTGAAAAGGAAACTGCTGTTCTTTATGAAGGGAGTAATTAAGAGTGGTTGCTAAAGTTTCAGTTACTTTCTGTATAAGGTGTTTAATTTGGGAACTAATCCTGTATGATTATCTACAGTTATGTTCTTGCCTAGTAGCAATAAGTACAAGTTAAGCTACTGTATATTACATCTGTGGTGACCTGAATCTTACTAATTCTGACACTTTTTCTTTTCTTCTTTGTAGTGTACTCTTTGAGGATCAAGATAGTTACCTTTGTAACGTCACCTTGTTCAGGAAGGCAGTGGATGACTTCAAGCATAAAGCCAGAGAATATAAGTAAGGCTTAGTTTGTGTGTGTTCTTTCTCATGCTTTGAAGGATCTCTGGGTAGCTACTTTTGATTTTATTCACTTCCAAATGCAGATTTATGGTCCGTGACTTCCAGTATAATGAGGAAGAGATGAAAGCAGATAAAGAAGAAATGAATAGACTGTCAACTGACAAGAAGAAGCAGTTTGTAAGTCTGTAAACTAGTCATTACAGAAACATGAGACATCTAAGACTTATTATGGCTATATAACAATTTCATGAACTTGTGATTCTGAGAAAGCATTGCTTAAGATCACATGGGTTGCCCAGGGAGGCTGTGAGTGCTCCATCCCTGGCAGTGTTCAAGGCCAGGTTGGATGAAGCCTTGCGTGGCATGGTTTAGTGAGAGGTGTCCCTGACTGTGGCAGGGGGGTTGGAACTAGATGATCTTAAGGTCCTTTCCAACCCTAACTATTCTGTGATTCTATGATATAGTCAGACTGCCACCCACTTAATCTGCTCAGGGATAATTGAGTTTCCTCTAGCACAAATGCTCCTCTCTATGGTTGAGCCTAGTGCTGATATTGCAGCTGATCATATGTGAAGTTTGAGAATGGACAGGTATTTGAATGAAATAATCAGATATTACTAAAATGATCCATAATATAGTTAGCCCATGGCAGCTGAGGTTGTGTACTGAAAAGATACTGGAAGTCTCATTAAATTTCATGTAGTATCAAAACAGCCTTGATCCATTATGTCATAGTGAAACTCTGCCTTTAAGTTGACTTTGTTATCATGATACAGATGTTGAGTATCTGCTCAAATATGATTAATGGGTTTAATGTTTTTCTGGAGTTTGAATAATAATTTTTTTCTCTTCCCTTTCACAGGGGCCTCTAGTTCGGTGGCTGAAAGTTAATTTCAGTGAAGCTTTCATTGCGTGGATTCATGTGAAAGCACTACGAGTTTTTGTTGAATCTGTTTTAAGGTAATGAGGCAGACCTGAATAGTGTGTTTCTTCCTAGACTTTGTAAGAATTTACATTTAGCTTGGGTTTACCAAACTGGGTATGAATGCCACTTTTCCATGAAGGAGGAAACAGGAAACAGGGCAGTAAAAATAGCTGATAGCAGTAGCTCTTGTTGATAGTTGTAGAATATTTGAGTAGATAATTGCGTATCTTGCCTCTTTCCACCAGTGCTTTAGGAATACAGCTACTCTATAAGTTGCAGCAAGGCATTTATGCTGATTCTTAGCTTGCTTTATGACCTGCTTGTGTAGAGAGCTTACTGTATCTTCTATTGAAATGGGAAATTGGAATAGTTCAGAATAAAAGCATTGGGGCTTTGAGTAATATAGCTTGACATTTTGAAATGTATGCTTTTTCTTTAATATGTGCCTTTTGAAGAGTTTAGTAGTCTAAACTTTTTAAGTATAAAACCGTTCAATACCCTAACTACTAAACTTCTCTTTTCTTATTTCATACCTACCCAGAAATAGTTACTAAGTTGACTTAAGAGCTGTATTTGTTCTGTAGAAGGAAGGACCTGAATGATTATTAGAGTTGAAAGGACTTCTACCTTGGTCAGAAAATGGAAAGGGTGTTTTTTTTAGCCTTTTTAATAAGTTATCATAAAGGATAAATCATAAAGGTCTTATTAAAGGACAGCCAGAGAAGAAGAGAAAAAAGAAATCACGTTAAATTGCATTCTGATCTGTTTCATTACTGCTCTGTGCTCAAATCTGAAAACAAACTTGAGTGAGGAAGAAAGCTGAACTTGATTTGTATATTGGCATGTTTCCATACATCTAGAAAAGAGGATAGAGACTAGATTTTCCACCTAGTGATATAAGCAAAGCCTTGCAAGTAACCTAATTGGAATGTTCAAATGTTAGTTCAAGACTTCAGGTAACTTTGAGAATTGTGCTAAGGACTCAAGGATTTAAAATGATTTTAAAAGCATTTAGGCTTCTGTTTTGTTATTTTAAAGTTTAAGAAAATTTCTATTTTACTCATACCTGAAGAACTGTAGGAACGCTATGGTCTTGCAGAAATGAAAATGAGCAGGATTTCCTCTTCAGCAACAGGTTTCATTAGCAAAAGAAAATAAAATTCTGCTTTGAAAGAAAGCTTTATATCAGCATTTTTGTTTCCTTAGGTATGGTCTGCCAGTTAATTTCCAGGCAATGCTGCTTCAGCCTAATAAGAAAACAATGAAGAAACTGAGGGAGGTTTTGTATGACTTATACAAGCACCTCGACAGCAGTGCAGCAGCTATCATCGATGTAAGTATTTTTGTAACTGCTGCTCCCCTTCAGTATTAGTTTAATCTATTTAAACAGAAAAGTTCTATTTACTTTATTACAAAGCTCGACCTCTCCATACTCTGCATCATCTCTCAGTACAGAAAATTCCTTATAAAAATGCCACTTCTGTTTTGCAAAGCAGATGGCATTTAATGTTGCAACCGATGCATTTGATGAGCCGTCTGGTATAAAAGTCTCATGTAATTTCTTCTTACTGCATTTTTCCCTATTACTGGTCGAAAGATATCTTACAGACTCTTCATACATATTCATATCTTCAGAGAATTCAAACGAAGTCAACTTTGATCTGAAACTGGCTTAACGAACTTTGACACTTTTCATCTCTTTCTTTGAGCCCAGAAAGGAATACATAAATTGTCCGCAGTCTGTGGTAACAGTGGCCTTTAAAAAGAAATAAAAATTGCTTCAGTATTGGTTCTATTGCTGTCTTTGATCCTTCTCTGCTTAAGGAGGCTTAATAGATCTCAAGATGGAGTCATCCTTTCCAACTGTAGAGGTCTCATTGTGTTTAAAACTGCAGTGCTGGCAGGCTTAATCTGCTGATTTTTTTTGTATTGAAAAGCAGTGCTTTTCATAGTTAAAAATTTACTAAAAAGAGACCACACAACAAGTTTAGCTGAATTTTAAAAGATTAAAAATAATTTTTCTTAACATTATATTTAATGTATATTAATGTATATTTAATGCTTTTCCAAAGTATTTGTGGGCTTTTTTGGGGAAAAAAAGAAAAAAACAAAAGAAAGGTGATGTGAGACAGTTAAGGTGGAAATTAAAGATGCTGAGCTTCATTTAACTTCATGGATCATTCAGCACCTTGTGTTGTTCTTTCCATAAACTGTCTGAATTTAAAAGAATTTCAAACAATTGCAGTACTTTTCCTTCCATTTAGTGGTGGTGAGTTTACTGCAGGAATAGAGATAAAATATTGATACACAGCTACTTAGATTTTTGAAAAAAGCACTTTTATTTCACTTCAAAAAATATTGTCAGTTATTTGTCAAACTTTTAACTTCATTGCTTAAACAGTCACTTGAACATGGAAATTTAATCTTGAAGTCTTACCTGGCTTATTTGCTTCTAAAACATATGAATGTTTCACCTACTTCTGAATAGGAATCTGAATTGCAAGAGTATAACTGGTTCCAAAACTTTATTTGCAGGCATCTATGGATATTCCAGGCTTAAACCTCAGCCAGCAGGAGTACTACCCTTATGTGTACTACAAGATTGATTGTAATTTGCTGGAATTCAAGTAAAAGTTCCCTAACATGACAATCTTCTCAGTGTTGGTGTAAACAAACAGAAGTGAGGTTGAAGTACAGTAATACTTTTAACACAGCTAATCATATGCTTGCTTCTTATGTTAGGTGAATTTAACACACAGTGGTCCATCTCCATAGACATTTTCTTTCTAAAGAACAGAGTAGGTAATCTGCTTTTAATCGATTATGTCTGTAAATGTATATTGAGAGAATCAAAGTATTTATAAACAGAGTGATTTATTTAAGGAAAAGCTCATTCCTCTTTCATATGGTGGTCTGTGTTAATTCCCTTTACCATTGTTTATAAAAAATGTTTACAGAATAGTGTAAATGTTCATGGCCATTTTGTTCATTTGATTTAGCTGGTACAATTGTATTAATATTGTTGAACTGTGATGTAAAGTATGTAAAATTGGTATGAAATTGTGCTTTATGAATGGTTTAAAATTACAATTGATGCACTGTAAACACAGGGGAAAATAAACATACCTGTGCAAATGTGTCACTTTCTCATACTGCATATAACTGTAGATACCTGTGTTTAAACTGAACCAGTGTATTAAGTCTTAAAAGCAATGCTTCAAATACTTTTAAGAGATGTAGTTATTTGTGCAGAAATGTGCAAGTATGTTTAGCCACCAAACCTACATATGAATATTTTCCAGGTTTATAACTGTGTGACTCTGAAGAGAAGATGCAGAACAATTCTCGGGAAGGTGACAGTAACCTGGGATGCTAGGCTGGCCTGGGGTTTTTTTGATAATTCTTTGTTCTTGTCAGTCAAATCTTGGGACTGCTGCCTGTGTTATGGCTTTGAATGGTCTAATAGTAGATGTTTGCTTTTTGTTATTATTATTTATTGTTTGAAATACTGTAACCTCTGGAAGTTTTTCTAATCTGCTTCCTAACTGAAAATACTAGTGCTGTGCATCTAAGCTGTGTAGAGCTTCCCACAGCAGAATCTCTAATCATGAACCTGAAGCACTTGTGAGGACTTTGCTGTCTTCGATTAAGCCAACATTGAGATATCTGTTAAAACAGAAGGCTAGTTTTTGAGTGCAGGAGTTACATCTAGCTATTGATAATGACATGGAGTTTGAAGTCTATAGAAATACTAACTGTAAAATGATATTTGCTTTTCTTATTATTTTCATAGGTGAAAAGGGAAAGAATGAGATCAGGTGTTCAGTTTTGCTCAAAATCCCGTGATCTCTCTCATTTTCTTACAGAAGACATCAGCTGCTTACTGTGTTGGCCAAGTTATTAAAGTGTGTGAGCAAGTAAAAGGGGTTTTCCCCTTAATATCTCAGCTCTGACCCTTCCACTGGCTTTTGTTATTACTACAAAGATAGTCATCATGGTTCTGAGCCTGCTGTGACTGAGATAAACTACCTAGGTGTAAAGAGGTCTTCTTTCTGGTTCACTGGAGGCATTTAATTCTGCTTTCTTGATCACAGAAGGACTTGGGCCAAACTGTTGTATTTGTTCTTAACCTTAGTTCTTTTTGGATTTTGTTTTCAAAGCCTTCCTATGAACAAGTGTAGTATAAAGGCTTAGGTTTCCAGTAAGTACTACAGAAACTGCTTTGCTGTGTACTTTACCCTGTTTAAGGTACCTAGTGCCTGCTAAAGCAGCTCTAGATTCTCCCGAAAAGAATGAAAGCAAAAGTCAGCTGGACAATAGAATGACACCACCACCCAAGATGAGGGAAGCAGCCATTATACTGTCGCAGGCAAAACAGACTTGACTTGAGGAAGATGAAGTTTATTGCCTATTAAAATAGATTTGGATGGTGAGAAGGAGGCAAAAAAATAACACCTTATGTCTCTTCTTTTTTCTGGGACTCAGCTTCACTTCTACTCCCAACCTCCTTCCTTCTGCCCAGCAATAGAGAGGGATGAGGAATGGGGGGTTATGGCTACTTTACAACAGTTCCTCTTAGCTTTACCTTCCTTCTCACACATTTCGCCTTTTACATTTCGCCTTTTCCAGCCTGGCTCCTTCCACAGGCTGTAGTCCTTCAAGGTAAACTAGTCTAGCATGGGTCTTCTGTGGGCCACGTTTCTTTCAGGGCATGTCCATCTGGTCTGATTTGGGTCCTCTAGAGGCTACAGTGTGGTAGATGTCTGCTCCAGCACAGACCTCTCCAGGGCCTACGGCACGATACCTGCCATGGGCTGCAGGCAGATACCTGCTGTCTATTTCCTTTCAGTGATGTATCTAGACTACAATTATCTGTGGCTGAACAGCCTCAGAACTGCTGTTCACAGGGAAGTGAAGATTACACAGTACTAAGTGTTACTGACCACTCTTGGAATAGCTGATGTCTGATACTGCTGGGCTTTTTTAGAGTGTGAAGAGAGATATTGTGGATACAGGGGGTGGGAGTTAGTCTGTGTTAGATTTGATTTATAGAGAAGGGCTAGAACCAAAACCTCTTTTTACTGTTTGCTGTGTTTCTATGGTTCTTAAAAGATTTATGGCAAATAGAACAGGGTTAGATCTGTAGAAATGGAAAATTTTCACTCTGAGAAGCATGCCAGGTGATTCAGGTAGGAATTAATTTGTGGAAGAAAGGAAGAGTGTAGTCTACTCTGGAATGCGAGGAGTATGGGCTTTTTTTATCTTTTTTTTTTATAATAAATATCAGTCCTAATAGGAAAAGCAGGCAAACTGAGACAATCCAGTTACACATCTCTGCAAACTGAGACAATCCAGTTATACATCTCTGTAGGTAAAATCTGCGGAGACAGCTATTGCACAGCAGAAGTATCTGGAAGAGCAGTGTACAAATATTTTAGTGAATTTAGCATGGATCTTGAAATGCTCATGGACACCGTTTGAAAACTGACAAAACTCAATAATGAAATCATATGACAAAGCAATACCTGCAGTGAGTTCCAGGATCACCAGCACTAAGGAAGAAGGAGTGGAAAACAGAGGGTCAGTACTGGGGCCAGTATTGATTATCGTTGTTATTAATGTCCTGGATGATGGGACAGAGTGCACCCTCACCAAGTTTGCTTGTGATACAAAACTGGGAGGAGTGGCTCATGCATCACATGCTCCCTCCCATTCAGAGGGCTCTTGGTACACTGGAGAAATGGGCAGATGGGAACTTCATGAAGTTCAACAGGGTGAAATGTGAAGTACCACATCTGGGGAAGTTTAATTTTCATAAAGATACTGATAATTTTGAGAGCTTTCTGAAAGAAAAATGCATTTATGTTCTGCTGAACCACTAGATACAGCAAAACATTGCTGGCAGTGACTGATTCCTGAGCAGAACAGTTAACTTCTTCCCAGATACTTTTGTATATGAATTTGGGTTGGTTTTTTTTTCCAGAATTCCTGCTGCAGAAGGTGTGTTTCAATTATGCTCTGTTGCTTCTCAACAGCTGCAGTGCTTGTCTTCTGCCCAACTGGGACTGGATTCTTAGAGTGATTTGCCACCAGCTTAGTATTTGTCTCGAGGCAGGCAGTGTATAGTTTATCTAAAACTGACATAAATGCCTTCAAGAGGACAATAATACATGAGATGAGTCACAAACATGGGGTATCATCCTTTGCTATGTGGGGATGGGATCCCTGTCTGGGACCTTTTAGTGTTGCTTCAGTATAAACAAATTAACTCTGTCACTTTCTGTACTATGGCATTAGCTGTGAGAGTCACAAGTAGGTAAATCACGAATGCTTTATCTTGCAAAGGTCTGGAGTTTGTGTATTGTGGTTTAAACCCAGCCACCAAGTCGCTTGCGTTTTGTAGGGTCAGGAGGAATATAAGTGTAATATTAGAATTCCTGTGACTTCATTGAATTGGATTTTCCTGAGGTTCATTTGGGTCCATAAGCAGCTTACTGCAGTGTTGTATTTCCCTAAGACTTGGGAGCCAGATGGTGGTGCTAGATGGTGATGCACTTGAGAAGCTGTGCCTGTGTGGACACTTTTGGAGAGCCCTGCACTGGACAGAGTCAACGGGAATACAGGGGAAGCCAAGTTAAGCGAAAGTAGATGTTGGAGAGCCAGATTTGAGTAGACGCCTGCCATTTTATGTTAAAGAAGCATGAGCATGCTGTGTTGTGGAGCTGTTCCCTATTTATTGGCTCAGTATTGCTCTTCTAAAAAAATGAGATGATTTCAGCTTTTGTCTTGTGTAGGCTCATTGACAACCTCTCCAGCCTTGCACTGTGTCTGTGGTGTGCTCTCTAACACGTTGATTGTAGTCTTCAGAATGGAAATCTTTGTTTTTCACCTCCAGAGGGCGATCTCGAGCTACTTTCAAAAAGCTGCTGTTTGTAACGCTCAGCCTCTGCTGAATGACTCGTGTTTGAACTGCAATGTTTCACCTTTCCATAACGTCATCTCACGGGCACGTAAGACCAAGGAATTTCTTAATATTGTCCGTAAGTGTTACGCTTTGCTTCCCCATACTCCGTAGAGATTTGTATGGCGCCATGTACGTATTCAACCTCTCACTGAAGGGCCTGAAGAGATGACAAGTCCTGACCAGTGGGACAGAGTTCTGGTGGACTCAGAATTGCTACTTAAAATCGTATATGTCTAATTTCAGGTACATTGTTAGATTTCGATATTTTAAAAATGTATGCTTTGTCTACAGTGTTTACTGTTTCTGTTGATTTTACCACATATTAAATGAAAGGATTATTAGGGATCACATGCTTTTTTTTCTGTCAAAGCAAAAGTCTTCAACTTTCAACCGTCTCCTTTTGCAGTACATGACCCTGCTTCAAACCAATGGCAACAAAGGGAAAAGATAAAGCAATCCTGCAGCTGAAGGCTATAAAACACTGTCACAGGCCTTTTAATCCTCTTATCAGTTTTTAAATGGGCTTCTGAATTTGTTTGATGTGTGAAAATACTCCTGTAGTTCCTGAGCTGCAGAGTTTTCCTTCTACAACAAACTTAGATTTCAAGTTACTTATTAAAAATTTAGGGGTTTCATAGCTTCTAATAGAGCCTAGCAGAGGCTTGTCTTTTCCTTCCAGACTCTTCAGGAGAAATTTCTGATCTCTGTGAGCAGAGATACTGTGGACATCATTACTTTATTCTGGCATACATTTGCTCTTCTCACTCTCTTTCCTGTGTCAGTAATGGTGTCAGTCCAAAGCAGATCTGCTAACTGGTCCAGCAGACAAGGACCTCTTTCCCATGTACCAGTTACCTGCTTCGGCAAACAGAAAACAGAGAAACTGTTTTCAACTTAACTCACCTGTAAATATGAGGGAGAAAGCAAGAACAAACATCGATGTGGGATACACAGAGCAATCTCACTTGGTAAGGAACTGCTTCCCACACTGAAGCACCAAAGGGCAATTGCTCAGCCCTGCTTGCTCTCCTGTCTTCTGCTCTGTCATATCCCTTGATTGCATCACTGTCAGAGGTCATTCCATGCTCCTTACTGAATCCTTCAGTTTTCTTGTCCTGCTACTCCGACTTCCCCATCGTCCCCTGGCTCTCTTTTATGGTCTTCCACTGCTCCCTTCCTTTTTTCCTCTTGGATTTATATGCTGACTGTACCAGAGGCTGCAGTTTTGAATGTCTTCGTGTTGCTAAGCAATATTCTTTCTCTCTTCTCAGCAGTCTGGTTTTCTTAGAAATATTAAGTATCTGCAATCCCCACTTGGTTGCCCTGAATTCAGATGCATCCTTGTCTTTATCTCCCATAGCTAAACAACAGCCTAACTTGCCAAATTCATCCATGTGAATGTTTGTAGACATCACTAAAACTATTTCTTGGACTATTTCTTAGCCTGATGGCAACATGTGTATTGGCATTTTTCTAACAGTTGATGTGGTTAGTACAGTAAAGTTGTGGTTTTGAATAATTTTATGATTGGTTGGTAATGGAAAAATATCTTAAGATAATTGGGTAAAAACAACTTTACATTCTTAAAAAAGCCCCAAACCTTAAAATTCTTAAAAAGCAGCTGTAGATTCATTAAATACTTTGACCTTCTGAGAAGGTATTATTTAAGGCAGGTAGAAAAGGATTCTCTTGTGCTTGGGTGAAAAAAGCTGTTGTAATAATAAAGTTACCTTTTCCATATAAATATACAAGCACTTCAACCCTTAGAGCTTCAAAACTGAGAAAGCTAAAATGAATGGGTTAAATACTGTCCCCTTTTCAGTTAATGATGGTCTTGTAACTTGTTTCCATCAGGCTAGAATTACAATTACAGTCAAAATGCTGAATAAAACCTGTAATTTTCCTGTTGCTCTGCTTTGCTGGAAGACAGTTCAGGTTCCTCATTGCGGCTTTCTTATCTCTCATCAGCTCTCACACAACTGACCCCAAGAGCCTAATAGACAAACCTGAACAATAATACAAAATCCATTTGTGTTTTGAAATAACAATGCAAGAACATTGTGCCTCTTGAAATATTTCCTAATTAAAAAGGAACAAAAAACCTACAAGAAATTCCCCACAGCTGTGAAATTTGAGTTTTAGAAGAAGACAATTGTGAATTTCAAAGCAACATTTAGAAGCAGGTCAGCTACTTTACAGTACTAACTGTATTCTTTTTTTTTCATGTAATTACTAGGAGATTGCCATATCTTAAGTAAACCTTTGCAAATGATAATATCTCAAAGCAATGAATTTTTAACTACCCACCCTTTCTGGATGGCAAAAGATTCAGGATGTGTGAGAATCTCCTGCGAAAGAACTGGAGGAGCAGAGTTAGCAGACAGAAGGTAGCAAGCAAGAGGAGGTGTGAGATTCAGCTCTAGACAGCGAAAAGCATGTCGTCTGCATGTTAGCTATCTAAGCTCTCACCATAGACAGCCTGGTACATAGTTCGCCACAGCTGTGTAAACAGAGGTGTCCAGTTCCATTTCACACAACATAAGGCAGCTGAGATGCCCTGGTAGAATCATAGAATCATTTAGGTTGAAAAAGACCTTTAAGGTCATTGAGTCCAGCCACAGGACTGGCAGGTAAGACAAGGGGCCATTGGGCGGCCCATATCCTTCTGGATCTTACCTGGGACACTAGGTGCCTTGCTTGTCTACCCGATTTGACCCCTCTCTGGCTGGGCAGCTGAACTGCTTTTCAAGCTATACACCAACTGTAACAGGACATAGACAGAGTTTGATGTCTTCATCTCTAATTGAAAACCAAGGGCTTCATTTCTATACTACAATGTCTCAAGCCTCTTGTTGCTAGCTGCAGTTCTTACACAGAGCTCTCTGCAAATCACAGTGTTAAACCAGGCTGCTTCAAGCTTTCTATTTTGCTGTTGCTTTTTAGATGTTCTTGAAGTATTTTACACGTGTGTTTTTAATCCCTATCCATATGATGAATTGCATGGAGCATGAAACAAAGGTGCTGCCATCTTGTTGTGTGTGAACCCAAACAAACGTTGAATGCACTGATATGGTATCAGTGATACAGCTGTGTTCAGTGACAGCAGATTTGGCTCATGACTGTTTCAACCATCAGGAACACAGAGCAAACAACTGATGCCCCACTCGCTCTTGGTCCATGGTCCTGAGGCCAGCTGACTCAGGCTTTTCTTGCACAAATGTAGTGCAATAACCCCATGGCACACAGTGAGCACTCCCAGGTGCAGAGTGAAACTGGCAATAAACAATCTGTGCGCTCAAGTGATGTTGTGGATAGACTTAACAGCCAGCCGAGGCAATGCCCTACAGATGTGCTGTGGTCTGTAGCAGAAATCCTTCTGGAAACTGCAGCTGAATAAATCCAAAATTCAGGGAATGTTCTCAGTGTGAATGAGCAGACTTTGCCTGCCTTCGGTGACATCTGGAGAAGGCTGATCTTTCACTAAGATAACTGTTTAATCTGTCTCCTCACTGTACTCTCATTAACCTCACAATTATGGCTGAGATTTGTTTCTGTAACTATACTGGGATGACAACTGTTGTTCTCTGTCCTCTCTTTACCCCCATCTTTCTCCTTCCACAATGAAGATGAAGAAACATACTGATTTTATCTGAAATTAGGCTTCTCCCATTCTCTGATTTGCAATGACATTAGTGAGTACAGGGTTATAGCCAGGCTGCAGTTACAGAAAACTATATGGTTTACCAACACAATATGCTCATAGGATCATGCTTAAAATAGGCCTCAAGCCTGTTCAGTTGTGACTAACACTGTGGTCATGTGTGAATTTCTCCTGCCTTTTCTGGATCATTTCTCACAAAGGAATGCTATTTGCACACAGCAGTACCTGCACACAATCTTATATAAACCTCTGACTCTTCTCTTCCTGAAGGATGGGAAAATAAAAATGTTCCTTTAATAGGGACAGGATTGACTTCACTAACCTTCTGTCACAGCTGTAGTGATTTTTGAGCAGGACTCTTCATGGTTTCACATGAGGAGTTTCAAGGCCAGGTTGAATAGGGCTTTGAGCTACCTGCTCTAGTGGAAGGTATCCCTGCCCATGTCAGGGGGGTTGGAACTAGATGGTTTTTAAGGTCTCTCCCAACCCAAACCATTCTATGATTCCATGAGGATCTTCACTGACAGAAATCACCAGAGCTTTCTTTTCATTCTCCCTCTCCTTGAAGTATGGGCCTGACCAGACTCTACAAATCTTTTACATTTCTCTCACACACTAGGCTAGCAACAAAGGAGGTCATAGAATAATAGAATAACTCAAAAGAAGATCATAATAACTGTATTTTGATCTAGAGTCCTTGATGCCCTCTCAAGGGAAGAGCTCTACTGTTGCGAGCTCATCTCATGAACCAAGGGAGACGACTAACAGGAGAACCAAAGTGGAAATTGGCTAATGAAACTCTCATGTCATGGTGGGACAGTTTCTTCCCAAACAGCTCTCCAAGTGTTTTGTACATAGCTATTACAAACTGCTTCCCTCTTAAAACCAAGTAGCAACAGAAGATAGGGATGATTCGAAACTATCAAGGCTTTGTATAACATTTATGTTGTATTCAATCATGACTATAGATTTCTTTTAATGATTACTGAAGTGTGATGTCTTTAAGCCCAACAGGACAGTAATGTTTGGCAAAGCTCACAGAATTTCAGCTTCTGCTACTGGCTCAAAATGCCTCACTGATCTAGTGCTTATTTGCTGGTAAAACACATAGTCTTAAACATCTAAATAGAGTAACAAGTTATACTTCAATGATTGCAGTGCCATCCTCTCTGTTTAAAAATGAACATAAAAGATATCAGATGGGATTTGCCAGGTTAAAAAGGCAAAAAGTAGATAGGAAGAAAACCTAAAAGGAAAAAAAAACCAGTGTTTAACAGATTTTTACTCAGTGTTTAACACCTCTGCTTTATGCTTTTGAAGGTGAACAGCAGTATCATGGTGCTCTAAGGAGCACTTACTAGGAATGTCTTACAGTGAAATCTGGTAACTGTTTAAGTTGCCATTTTGGTGCCATGTGTAAAAAAGCAGAAACTTCAGCACATCATTCAACCAACAAAGTTGTAAATCATTGTTTTCAAGCTCAGGACAATTCATTAATAAATAAAGTTAGTTGCATTGAAATGGGTTTTCATAACCTGAATAATATCTGCTGATGAAGCTCTTGAAATAAGAGCAATAAAAGGTGGTGGTGGTGGTGGTTTTGTTGTTGTTATTATTAGGACAGGTGAGTGAAGCTGCTTCTGGTGTGGTTTTCTTTAGGTTTGCGTCTTCAGACTGAGCCAGACCTGCGAGCTCCATCAGTGATAAGGAAAACTGATGAAGGCAAATTTAAACATAGCCAGGGAGCCCTGAGGTTGCTGGAGCAGGCCAAATGGCTCTGGCTCAGCAGCTACCATGGAGGGCAATGCTCCCTCGGCTCCATGTGCCCCTGCCTCCTTGAGAGCAGCTGGGCTCCTTTGGAGGATGGCTCTTCTTCTTGATAGAACTTCTTTGCTTTTATACACTGCATCCTAATTTGTGTACCAGCATGGTATCCAATTCAATGTGTATATATTTACTTTAGCAGAAACCCAAAGGCTGGAATTCCCTTTATGTGGGTTTGAGAAATGAGGCACAGAGCTAAACCTCCAAATGTTCAGATTTGTAAATCCATCCTGTCACAATCTAAATTAAGCCCAAATATTCAAATGCAATTAAACGCCATCTACTCACATTTTGCCGCAAAGTATGGTGGAGCAGAGAACCAAAAAATTAATAATTTCATAGAATTTGTAAAAAACAAACAAACAAACAAAAAACCCAAAAGAAAGCAAGTAATTATTTAATACCATTGGTATTAATAGGTCAAAATGTGTTGCAGTGTTTCCACCATATGGAGGTAGCATGTCACCAGTGAGGAATAGTTAGCTATTCCAAAAGAAATTATCTTCATTTTCCTATCCTGGATTGACTGACTTCCCACTGTAGTTTGTTTGATTAAGGTGTTAAAACCTGTAGCAAATTTAAACTGAGGCAAATCAGTCTGTCTTAAGTTAAGCAGCCTTTGAGTCGTCATCATTTACAGACACTCACATCACGGCAATTGGAGATCAGTGTTACCTTATGTTAATTCACAGATGAGTCAACTCTTTAAGATACAAATGAATGGACCTGCAAAAATAGAGGCAAAAAATCTTAGCTGAAGAAGAAAACCTCCATCTCAGGGAAAGAGCTTGGTTATACAATGGAGAGGGAAGATGCAGCCCTTGCAACACAGCATTTTTGCTCCATCTGTAAGTAAGAAACTATTGCTTCTGGCAAACAGACCTGAATCGGCCAGGAGCAGCCACCAGCCCTGCTCTGCTTCTGAGGGGGAAACGCATAGCTGTGTTGTTGTCATTCGGAGAAGAAATGGAAGGAAGAAATAAATAATCTGCTGAGGTGGGAATAGATAACTGAGATATATTTTTAAAGTGATGTAAATCCTGCTCGGTGACGTGCTGGTGAGTCACTAGGGTGGGTGGAAGTGATTTTGCATAATAACGGTATCATCTGCTTTCTCCTCTTGCACTGACACACAACAGCAAACAGGCACTGTGCAGCAGTTGGTGAGTCAGATGCTGTGTACCAATCTAAAAGTGCTGAAACCTCAAAATATTTACAGTTGCATTTCACATCTCAGTGTAAAAAGGCATTGGGAGTGGGCATTGGTGTGGTATCGTTATTTTGGTCACCCCTGGAACTGACCCCATCACCAAGGAGTCAAAACTTCGGAAGAGCCTTAGGAAGAAGTTGCTGTAGACTCTGCAGTGATTAGACAGAATAGAAGAGGACATGAACAGGAGGACAGGCTCTTTCAGAATTAGCATTTATAAAGAATGAGGTTGAATTCAGAACAATTGTACTGAGGTAAGATTTCAATTTAATTTTAAAAAACCCCAGCTGAAGCACTGGAGCTCAAAAGAAGACTCAAACGCACAAAGGGTTGTATGGAAGCCCAGAAATACTCAAAAGTGCTTACTGAGATCTTTATTTCTCATTTTAAAACATTTTAATATTCTCAACATAATTGAAGAATTCAGCATAACTGCTCAGAATTGAACTCTTAGCTAACACACCGGTAGCACTACAGGAATCAAACCCTGCCAGCTTCCCTCTCCTTATTTTCCAGTCTCTTGTCACGGTAGGGAATGGAAACAAAGCCTAAGAAAAAGGCAAAATAATGTATTTTATCAGATTTATAGGTTACTGCATGGACCCTGTAAGTATAGAATTAGCAATTCCTCAGCTGGCAGAGCTTTCCTAATGCAGTACGCTACCAATGGAGTGTCTGCTTCCTTTCTCATTGCATTTAGATTTCCTTGCACTGTTGCCTTAGGCTGTTAGAGTATCTAGTCTGCAACAAAACAAATGAATTACCTATAAACAATTAACATGTATCATCACCTGCTTAATCTTGCAATACCCTCAGAGGGAAGAATGCATGTGAAGGAAACAGTCAAAGATATTTTGATTAAGATCTAGGTATTAGGGCCATAAAATTTCAGACTCACTCTGCCAGGAGCATCTTGAGTGATAAATGTTTACCCAGTATGATATTTAGTTCCATGAAATACTGATTTCATAACTGGGTTTTATGATTTACCTTCTTAATCAGGGACAAAGTGTAGTCTTGGAGCAGAGCACAAGATAAAGACGTTATGAGGAGGAGCTCTGCAGAGACTTGGGTAAATGAGAAAAAATCCATCACCACCCAGTGCTACCACTGAGTTTGCAGTCTGAGGTTTCCAGCTTCTGCAAGGCGGCAGCTGTTGATTCGTACCCTTTTAGTGGTAAACTCAACAGCTCTTTCCTCTGGGGAGTGCCACCCACAAATTCCCTATGCAAACAATTTCCGTATCATCCTTGCTGCACTTACACTTAATATCCTTGCTGGTATTATACTTGATCTGCTCTTCTCAGGCTTCTTAGCAAACAGATACTTAAAGACTCTCAAATAAAGTGCAGCACCTCTGACAATGCTTTTTTCCCAGAAAATAATGCTATTTCCTGAGATGCCTCTTTGGATGGGTCTGGGTCACCAGGAATAACTGGAGCAAGACATTCTACCTTCTTTAAGAAGGAGATCTCAGCTTGGCTGAATTCACAGAGAAGTATCTGGGAAGATAATTTCCCTGAGAACAAAAATACTTTGCCATTAGCAAGTGTGCTGTCCCTGTAGCATCCCACTTTCTCGAAAACCCAGTATCTGCCATCACCCAACACCACATCTCTGACTCTACTGAGTGGATGTAATTCATTTTCTATCCTTGACTGCAAACAGGATAATGCTCTGCTCCAAGTGCAGCAGAAGGTACTGACTCTCACTTCACAAATGAAGCACATATTGTGGTGTAACTTTAAAACATTCAAACTCCCAACATTTTAGAGGCTAGATGAAGGCAAACCTAAGATTTGTCTTTCCATGTACCCATACTGAAGGTGTCTTTGCACAGAGCATATCAAAAAAGCAGGATGGGCGCTGCGCAAACATGCACATCTGGCCCAAGTGAGTATGCGTGTACTGATCCTAAACCTCCTGCTCATGCAAAACTTACATTTGGCTCATTAGGAAGTATTTGCTATTCAACAGAGGAAGGAGACTGGGCCACTGAGAAGTACAAGGCAGCATTAAAATCCAGCTGTAGCTCAAATGCTGGGAAAGCCGGAAGGCTTAGATGACCATGAAATTTTCACGATTGTACATCATTGCAGGAAATCTCCATGTGTCACAATTGTTTACAAGTAGGAATCTGGAAATTTTTCTTTTGGGTTTTTTAATCCAATTTAAAACTAAATTGGCAGGTTTGGATGGGGAATTCAAAGCCTTGCTCTCTGGCTATGTGGATGTTAGGATTTGAGGTTCTGTTTCAGGGTCCTCTTCAAACAGGAAGAAGATGCAGCAGCGAAGTAAGTTAACTAACTTCTTCCTATTTATGAGCTGGTTGGAGACATCTTAACAAACTTTTAGCTCTAGCTAAAATTAAGTATCACCTATACATGTTTAGGAAGCTGTAAATATTAAATTGAAAACTTTCTTGGTTTCAATGGCTGTATGAGATGCATGCTATCATTTCCTTGTAGAAAGAAAGGCATAATTAATGCAGAGCAATGTGGAAATTATATGGTATACATTTGAAAATGGTTTCAGAGAAATATTTGGGCAATCGAGGCAAGAAAATTGTACTTTCTAAGTACTCATGTCAGTAAAGATGAATGCTTTATCATTCACTGAAGTAAATATCTGCTGTCAGGAGGAAAGCTGACTCAAATATACTGTGTGAAATCTTCAGAGACAATCTTGCTTCCAGGCTTATTACAAGTTGGAGTGATGATGTCAAATGGATAGAACAAGTGAATTAATTTTATTTCTCCTCAGATACACAAAACACCTGACTAGAAAGAGCAAGTTTGAAAAACAAACTCCTCTCTGCCCTCTAATGATGCCCTGGAACCACAGGAATCCCTCAGTAAGTAAACTGACCTTCCTTTCTGCTTTCTGGTGTGAAGTAAACAGGTTTATGAGAAAAGCTGGAGCCTAAGCTCAGATTTAACTGGTGTACTTGCTAAACTCCATCTTACAGAACAAGTTGAGATTCCACTGACAAAGCTGAAAACAGGCAGAACATCTTTTGTGTAAGCCTCCCTATTGCTTCTTCTGCTTGTAACACTGAAAGCAAATATAAACGGTAGCGTACATGCAGTAATGGTCATTGGGATACAAAAGAATTCATTGTTTGTAATAGTCATGTGAACATCTTTATTTTCAGGTATTTTTAAAGTTCATTTGAACCTTGCCAAACCTTAACATTTGAGAATGAAAATGATCAGGTCTTACTGCTCTCCAACTGACTTAATAAACCAATCGAAAATGACACCAGCCACGTGCTCCCCTTGGGTACACACAAGTCCTTGGAAGTGGGATGTATGTTAGACCTCTTTGTTGGCTTCAGACACCACTATATTCCGTTGCCCTGAGGACTACCTGCTGGTGGGCAGCCTGATTGAAACAAAACCTCTGCTGGAACCCTCTTTTTAAAAAAAAAAAAAATAAAAAATCTTATTAATCCACAAAACCATCACTACAATGATGAAAAAGGTGAGGCACTGGCACAGGTTGCCCCATCCCTGGCAGTGTTCAAGGCCAGGCTGGATGGGGCTTAGAGCAGCTTAGTCTGGTGAAAGGTGTCCCTGCCTGTAGCAGGGAGGTTGGAATTAGGTGACCTTTAAGGTCCCTTTCAACCCAAACCATTCTATGACTACTCTATGATTCTACGAAAAAGTAGCTGCTTCCTCTCAGATCGCTGCCCGTCTGATCCCGGGACCTTGGTAGCACAATTACGTGGGCAATAAATTTCAGCAGCACTCCTGTGTTGTGAGGGAACTCAGCATGTCTCAGTAGGAAAGTAGGATCATTGTGAGTCAGTATTTGGCTGGGAAGCTGCTAAGAAACCTCTTGGTAGTCATCTGCTTCGGGAAGCATAATGGGTGATTCAGCAGCCCCAGCCTGAATCACTTTGGAGCCAGCACACAGGATCTACTGGCTGGGATACAAAGCTAAGGCCTGTTGGATGCTCTTGAAGATCTGTACCAGCCTTTAGGAACACAAGCTTTTACTTCCAGAGAGGCTGTGCTTCTACTTGCAACTCTATTAGCACAGGACAGTCTGAGTTTCTGCCAGTTTCTGGCCAGCAGCTGTGTTGTATAATGGCATGAAGTGAGCAGTACACATGACTTCTATAAGTTGTCTTAGGGGGGAGTGTCATACCTGCTGCTCTGCTACAAAATGATGGCAGCAGAGAAACATTTATTTGGGATAAAGTTTTCCTCTTGTGATACGATCACATAGTGCCTAGCGTTCATGAGGCTTGCTCCAGCCCTGGCTGGGGCCTTGAGAAGAAGCTGTTGCAATACAATTTGCAACCACCATCAATGTGACTCAAAACAGTGTCAAACCTCCGCATCTGTCATTTAGATTACCTGCATTAGCATAAATTATAATCTGTTCTGCAGGAATCTCATGTTCTCAGTTGCTTCCCAAAATGTATATCCAAGAGGAAAGAGTGGAAGTTTCTCTGGAGTAGAGCACTCAGTATTGCATCTTGAATTCCCAGTTATACAGCAGCAAATCAGCTAACAAGAAAGGTGGAGGCCAGGCTCTCCTCGCAAAATCAAGGGAAGCGGAGATGGCTTTGTGAAATGGGGTCCAAGTCCCAGTCAGGGTACATAAGGGGGGTGAAGGCCGGCTACGCATTGCTGGCTGTGGCTGATCGCCAGCCCATAGAAGCGCAAGTCCTGGAGGTGTAAATATCCAGCGCAGGGAAGAGGCAGCGCTGCCCACTTGCCGAGGGGTCCGCGCGCCGAGCCAGCACCGCGCCGGGGCAGCAATGGGAGGGTCTACCCGGGGGCCGGGGATGGGAAAGATCGGGAGCCGGTGGGATGGAGGGAGGGGAAAAGCGGGAGAGGAGGGAAGGGGGTAAAGGGAGGAGAAGGGGAGGGGACAGCCAGAAGGGAGGGAGGGGAGAGGGGGAGCTGAGGGGATGATAAAGCCGTGGAGAAGGGTGAGGAAGGCGAGCGGAGCCGGGCGAGCGGGGATGGGGAGGAGGTCGTGAGCAGGGCTGCTGCGGAGCCGTGCCCGGTGGCGCGGTGCTGCCCGGGCGGCAGCGGCGGGAAGCGGGACGGCGCCATGGGCTGCGGAGGCAGCAGGGCCGACGCTATCGAGCCCCGCTACTACGAGAGCTGGACGCGGGAGACCGAGTCCACCTGGCTGACCAACACCGACTCCGAGAGCCCGCCGCAGGAGGGCGGCAGCGCCGAGGCAGGCGGCCCGCGACCCGGTGAGTGGGGCCCCGCCGCGGGCGGGCCAAGGCGGAGGGGCGGTGATGCACACCTATATACACATATATAGATAGTGCATGTAGGCGTGTGTGTTCACCTATAGAAGGTGCACGTAGGCGTGTATGTCCACCTATAGAAGGTGCACGTAGGCGTGTATGTCCACCTATAGATGGTGCACGTAGGTGTGTGTGTTCACCTATAGATGGTGCATATAGGCGTGTGTGTTCACCTATAGATGGTGCATGTAGGTGTGTGTGTTCACCTATAGATAGTGCATGGAGGTGTGTGTGTCCACCTATACATAGTGCATGTAGGTATGTATGCCTACCTACTTATGCGCTTCACCTGCTCTGCGGAGAATGTCTTTTTCTACCCCAACCAAGAAACGTGCACGCCCCGGGATCTGTACTTAAAGACATCGCGGGCTGCCCACGGCAACACTGAGCGCCCTGGGCTTCTGCCGGTCTCCAACCTCCAGGCAGGATTCCAGCCATCAGCCCCCGGGCGTTTCTGTAAGAGCTTATTCAGTATCTAGAGATCTTCTTCCCGTGGTGCTTGGCATGACATAGAGCATACAAATGCCCTCAACAATGCAGTGACATCACCTGAGGGGAACTTGGTCTTTGAGGCTCTTGCTAAGGCTTTTTTTGCAAGCCAAGTCATTTGGAAGTAGGTTCAGAATAAGGAAGACGTGGTGATACGCCAGCCTTCTTCCACACTACCTCAAATTAGGATGATACACAGAGAATTGATCAGATGGTTGGCTGCCCTGGAGCTGACCTACAAGTTGGAATTCCCAGTTTTTCTCATTCTGAGCTGCGCACATAAGCTATTATGGTGGGGCAGAGATGGGAAAGGGAATGAGGAGCTCTGAACTGACATGGGGTTTAAAATATTTTAGAATTATGATGTATTGCAGTGGTATCTAGAAATCTCCAGCAATGAAGGCTAAACACAGGGAGTGTTATCTCTGTAGCCACACTTATCATTATCTGTGCTCCTTAGTTTACTTAGCTACTACTGCTTAGCTACTTGGCTGCTCTAAGTTTACTTGGAGTTGGTGCCTAAACATAAATGGAAGCCAATTAGTTCAAGATTTGATACTGAACAGGAGGTGATAAAGAGGTAAACCACTTAATATTCTTCCTAGAAACAGATGATACTCAAGTTTGTGTTTACAGATGAGAATACCAGAAATAAAAAGAAGATAACACCCAAGTCCAATAGAGACTGATTAGGGTAAGAGAAACATTTACAAGAAAGCTTTGCAGAAGAGATTAGAGAAGAAGGGAATGAGGACAGGAACAAAAGAAGGACTCGTAGGACTTCAGGAAGGGTGAAACTGACTTTAACACAGCTGTGGTGGAAGGATTACATACAGGTCCTGATTAGTACCATCAAGTACCTCATCGAGAACTGCTGTGGGTTAAGGCTTTAGGTAGGAAAGGAAAGGAATAAGGAGAGGTACTCCAGGGACTAGAAACAGAGTGTTCAGTGAATTTACAGATGAAAGGGAGAAGAAGCAGCAAATGGAGGGGCAAATAAGGTCAAGTATGAGTTTAAGATGTGAAGAGGAAAACATGGATTTATTGTGAGAACTGAAAACTACCTAAGAGAAGAAAGAGAAGAGTGAGGGAGGGGTAAGAGCAGGATGAAGGAGATGAGAAGATAGAATGTGACACTGGCATAAGTGGGGGTAGGAAACTTTTGTAACTGGAATATAGAAAGGGAGGAGGCAGCCAGGGAAGAGGGGACGAGCCTAAAGGTAGCTGGGGAGAAAGTGGTGAAGTTGTTCTTTGTCATCTTTTGCTTGGAACAAATGGTGAAATTCTGTTAAGAGAGAGAAGTGGAGACAGGATGAAGGAAAGATTTGAGGAAAAAGTTGTGATTGTCAACATCTTTCAGTTAAGTGGGGGAAAAAAAACCAACCCACCAGACACTGGAAATCAAAATGGAAAGAGGGGTAAATCACTTGGGTATGAAAGAATGTATAGTATACAGGATCATAAAGTGTTAATAACTACCATATATTAATTTTAGTAATCTCATCCCACTCCAAAATTTCATTATATCCTTCTCTTTTTGTCAGCCAGCATCTGCCCTTCTGTGTTTGCTCACTGGAGCTATATGTATTTGTGTGGCCAAATATTTGTATTTTTACTAAAGCATTTTGAAAGTTAAACTGTTTTTAAATTGAAAAGGAGGTAATGAGATTGGGGTTTGGGTTTGGTTTGTTTGGTATTTTTTTTCCTTTTAATTTTCCCTTTGTTTTTCCTTCCTTCCTATTTCAACTGATCCTATTTCACTTCCCTACTTGATTTTTTACATCAGTTTTAATGAAGTGTATTGCAAGCTCCCTATGTTTTAATAGGAAGATATATAGAACAGCATCAGTTGTTATAATATAGCTGTATAATATAGACAGACAACTTTTCCTAGGTTCACAAGTCACCAACAGCTGTGCATATAGGTGGTAGTACCTTGTTGCAGTACACTGCTGAGGCTTTGACAGTGATGAATATTGTAAATTGATCCTGATGAAGACGGGTAGAAAAGCAGCATGTACCTTCACGAAGCACTGCTGGTGGTGAAACTGAAAGACATCATCTAGGAGAGAAGTGTATGTACTGTTCTTAGGCTGGGTGGTTTCCATGAAGGGGGGAAAAAGGAAAGACTCACAGTGAGCCCAAACAATAGTATGATTTCTCTTAAGAACATCCATTGCTATGTGAGCGAACAACTTTTCACAGGATTTGGCTACTGCTATAGCTGGGGAAAATAATAGGTTAGATTTCTGCTTAGTAACCATTCTTTGATCCTTGCAACCCCTTGTACAAATTGCATTCTCTTTAGAGGGTCTGATTCAGCAAAGTGGAAGAGTTAGCACAAGTAATGACTTTCCAGGGAAGTAAGAATCTGCAGGAGCAGGAGAGTCTCTGGGGCAGTCACCACAGGTTACAGCAAACTGCAGGGGAAAAGCTGAATTAACAAAACCTGCACAGAACCTGTCAAGTATTTTGGAACACATTTGCATAGTGTTACATCAGCGTAACTTGCTGATATATATATGTGTGTGTGTGTGTGTGTGTAACTTCAAATGCACAATTTCCTACCAGAAACCAGTACTGTAAAAGTACTTTACAAACCCATTCAATATCAACTGTAACAGAATATTTTTGACGTTGTTTTAAAGCAGGCTTTAGGTAATTTTACGTCTATTTTTTCCATTTTTCAGTGTATTCAATTTTTCTTTATTCAAGTATAAAAATTGAATAATTTTTATACTTGAAATTGCCTCAGTGGATAAAGCAGCATGTTGCCTCACGGTCAGAGAGACCTTATAATCATGATTTACCTCATGGGCTGCAGATGCCTTAGGACAGGATCTTTCCTTGCTGTTTTCCAATAGCAGCCACCACAGTAAGACAGGCTAGACATTGTTACTGAAATGCAGATAAAATGATTAAGTTTTAAATGGTGCAGCAACCAAGTGAAAAATAATTCTTTTGAATCAGAACTGAAAAGCTGCGTATTGATTGCCTCAGGGCTCGCTTGTTCAGTTCCTGCGCTCATGAAACATTTGGGTTTTATCATTACTTGACTCTCAGTATTGGCTAATGCTTTTAAAACAAACATTGTTTGTTTATTCTTTGTAATTTGCACTATTTCTATAGTAAAGTAATTTTTTCCGGGATCATATTACAGAAAACCATTATCCATGTTTCACACACTCACCTGGGACTTGGGAAAAAAATTTGCTCATGTCATCAGCAAATGTACCTACAATCAGGGGTCTGCCAGGAATGAAATCTGAAATCTAGGATCAGTTCATCCCCTACTGAAGACATTTACAAAATAACTATGAGATGGGAGTAGAATCAAGTGTTTGTAAAATGAATAAAGAAAACTAGCAGAATACAGGAGAAATTTTATTGTGTTGTAGCAATCTGGCTGGATAACAGTTTATCTTGCATAGTTAACTTAAATATAGTTGTGCATTTATGAATAATTCTTGCTCTTTTCTCTGGGGTTACATGTCCTGTTTATGCCGTTGCTCTAATCTTTTCTGATTTCTGACAGCTGTGGGAAGTTTTAGGGTCCAGGTTAACCTTTGCAGGTGGGCTCTGGCCAAGACTCAGGATGCAGAATACAGGGTTTCAGAGGTAACCTTGCACAGAGAAGTTTTTGAGGTTGCTTTTCTATTCTTCACAGTAGCAGGACTGGGAGCAGCACAGCGGAAGAGCAGGGCTGTGTGCACACCAGTTGCCATAACAACAGGGACTGGTGCTGGTCTGGACCACAGCTGCAGGCATCTGCTCTTGCATTTACCACATGTACGTAAAGGTAAAACCTTAGCAGGAATGAGTAAGCAAGCATCAGGTTGTAAATTAAGAACTTGGTGCAGCAGATGGCTCTTTGCAAATTGGACTGCAGAGAAGTATTTAATAAAAAGTCTGCTTTAGGTTAAAAGCCAAAGAGGGATCACTTTTGCTAGTGTGTAAAATTGGTATATCAGGATCTCTTTCTGCTCATGTCCATTTACTACTGTTCTTTTATTAACAGGTTTCTTTTAAATCTAGCATGTTTAAGAAACAATTTTAACAGTTATTCTGATATTTTCAGGACATTCTATTTTCAGGACATAACCTTATTACAGTTCAGAATTACAGTAAAAGTGAATAAATACAGCCTCTGTCTGGTCTGTAGGGATAATACAGTAATTCTATATCCCAGCATAGCCCAGACCTTGGCTATAATGATGTAATGGGTTTGCATGGCAAGGTTTTGGTAGCAAGGGTAGCCAGAAGCTTGCTCCATGTTCAATAGAGCCAATGCTAGATGGCTCCAAGATGGACCCACTGCTGGCCAAGGCTGAGCCCATCAGTGCCGGTGGTAGCATCTCCGGGATAATGTATTTAAGAGGGGGGGAAATGTTATTGCACAGAAGAAACTGCCGCTGGAGAGGGGAGTGAGAATATGTGAGAGCAACAGCCTTACAGGGACCAGTGGTGGAGCAGTTAATGAAGAACTGCAGCCTATGGGAAGGACTCACATTGAAGATGTTCATGGACAACTGCCTCCTGTGAGAGCAGAAGGGTGTGAGGAGTCCTCCCCTGAGGAGGAAGGAGAAGCAGAGACAGTGTGTGATGAACAGACCTCAATCCCCATTCCCTGTCCCCCTGCACTGCTGCGGAGAGGAGTCAGAGAAAACAGGGAGTGAAGTTAAGCCCAGGAGGAAGGGGTGGGGGAGAAGATGTTTTAAGAGTTAAGGGGAGTGATTTTCTCATTATCTTGCTCTGATTTTGATTGGCAATAACTTAAACTAATGTCCCCCTGTTTTGCCTGTGACAGAACTGGTGAGTGATCTGTCCCTGTCCTTATCTCAACCCATGAGCCCTTTGATATATTTTTCTCTCCCCTGTCCTGCTTGAGGAGGGCAGTGATAGTACAGCTTTGGTGGGCACCTGGCATTCATCCAGGGTCAAGCCACCACACTGAGGAAATGGTATTTGCTGATGCATCCCATTTTAATATCATTTCTGGATTTTAATTATGTGATCTCTGCCATTTCAGTTGTCACAAGCCTCTATATGGAAGGTGGTACCAAGGAAATCTTTGTAAGCCACCAAAAAAGAGAAGACAAGAAAAATATCTTGTGGGATGTTTCATATAGTAGTGGGAGAATGCTTTTGCATCTATATTTTACCAGGTAGCTTTCAGAAAGTGGCCTTCTTATGTGTCTTTTCTACTTTGTACACCAAGTTTTTGTGTTAACGTCTACATGGATGTTTGATAAACTTCTTAAACATGGAAAGTGCCTCTGTAGAGGGGGTTTGTGGAGGTGCTTCCATCTGCACAAGAAGATTGGGTTTAAAGCCTTCTGAAAGTCACTTTCTTAATAGCATGATTTGCTAGGGCTGCTTTTCAGAGGGTTTCTTTCTGAGTGGCACCTCATTTTGTGTCATACTTCACTACACCCTGGAAGACCACATAAATACTGACCTTGGTGTCAGTACCAGAACTACAAACTCAGTACCAAATGTGGGGGTAATGGAAAAGGCCAGAGCTCCTGCTGCCTCAGAAGGGTTAACCCATCCCATATGCTGTAGGGATTTCTAGTCAATCTTATCACAGCACATCTGCCAGAGAGCAGTGGGAAGTGTTGCAGAACAGAAGGGAAGTAACACTGATGCACCACCCAGTCATATGCCTCCCTTAGGAATAGAAAAATAATCATTTTTGCCACAACCCCTGTCATTCCTGCATCAGTCTATGGGTCGGGGAATTATAAATAACCCTAGATAGCAAAAGAAGAAAATAATAGAATTAAATGGACAATTTCTGTAATAAATTATGGTTGTCAATCTGCTGACCCAAAACTACTGGTCATTGCCATTCCTTATTCAACATGAACGCAGTCAAAGATTGCAGTATTGGTCTAAACCAATATTTACTCCACCACAAAACAGCATTGAAATTATTGGAAAAATTAGATCAAGCTGATAAATACAGCTTTTTGTAATAACCATATTTTCCAGCCCCACCATAGCTGTTAGCTCTTCCAGTCCATGTTTTTTCTTCTTTGCTGTCACTTGACAGTTCAATACTGTGCTAATTTCACATAGGTACAGGTGGCATTTAAGAGCAACAGCTGAAATACAGATTGGAAGCAACAAAATATTTCAACGTATTGTCAGAGAACTTTGGCATTTCATTTTATATTCCCAAGTCATCCCATCCCTTCCCATCCTACTCCTCAGAACTAAACATCTCCTATTTTTAAGGATGGGAAAACCCCTATTGATATTGAGACCACCTATGCTTAAGCTTTTTGCTAATTTATAGAAGTACAAGTGTTATAAAATGCAAATGTTGTTTGCGATAACGTATAGGGAATGTAAGTAATTTGTATGGGACTGTTGCTGCTGTTTTGCATTATGGCCATTCTGTGTGATTATATGTTTTGTGGGTGTTGTATTTCTTTTGTTGATTCAGTTGAAAAATGTCACTGATACTTATTCTGGCGATCAGAACATACTAAGCAACCTCTCTCCACCACCTCTAAAAGATTTTAAAATTAGTTCTTTAGTAATAAATATCAACTGCTGTACAACAAGGAAGAGTCCATAGCAAGCAAAATTTTGTTGAATGTATAATAATAAAATGATTGATAGACGTTATTTTCTTCTATTATGAGCATTCAGCTTGCTGTCTTGTGAGATGTATTACATTCAATTGCTGGGAAGACTTCAATTTTGTTTAATGGTAGGTGATTGGTGACATTCAGGTACTGGGCAAAGCTTCCTGAGGGGCCCTGATGTTTCAGGGGGGAGCAGTTGCCCCAGTAGCCCTGCAGCAGGAGGGTAGGGCAGGGGTTGGCAGGGCTCTTCAGCTGCCTGCTCCTTCCTCAGCGCTGCACTTTCTGCCTCTAGGATTCTTTCAAAACTGCAGAAGCTGAAATACCCTATTTTAAAATATAGTATAATCATTTTTCCACAAAGCTTCTTAATCTCTGATTAATTCCCATCTGACTAATGGGCAACAAACTCGCTAAACCCTCCTGCAGTCTGTAGCAGACTTACTAGGATTGATTGCCCATGATTTCCCCCAGTATCATCATTTACCCAGTGATAAAGTAAATTCGCCAACAATAGGAAGTGCATTAATGCTGGAATTAGATGAAAGGCTTTCCTAGCCCCACAGGACCGGGCTGTTGAGCACCAATGGAGATGATTGGCAGGAGAGGTATTTTGAAACTTTCGCCCCAGATGGTTTCCAGTGGAAAACATTCTTCTTGCAGCATTGAAATCTTAAGTGAGAAAAGCTTTCTGGGTGCCAAAGGGCTGTCATTAAGTACAGGAAAAACTGTTGCCCTCTGCCTGGGCAGCAGGCAGCGGGGAGGAGGGATGGTGTCTGAAAGGTTTTGAGCAGCAAACCTGACCAGTGGCTTTTGTTAATGGCAGTTCCTGCCTGCAGGGTGTTCAGGAATAAATTGTTCTGCAAAGTTATTCTTCTTGTGGAAAAAGCTCTATTTTTTTTTCCTTTAAATCCCAATTCAGAGATTTAAAAATTCTTGTTTCTTTTTCTCAGGAGTGAATTTACGTTTTCTGGTCAGCTCTAATCCTGTATTTTCCAGTTTAGGAATGAAGAGTTCAAAACTAACACTTACAAATGGAATTAGCTTAACATGAAGGCTCCTGCCAGTGTGACTTAGAGGTGTGCTGTATTTCATACAGGAAACACAGTTCAGAGTGCAGTTTATCTCGTTTCCTATTAATTAAAATATCAAAAAATTCCACAGAGCACATACTGCAGTAATCTAGCGTTCAAGTGACAGAAATCTGTCTTTTCTGTACCTGTAGCCAGGAATAGAATTTTCAGGCATTTTTTCATAGAATCAGAACTGATCTTGCTAGTCCCACTGTTTGGGTTTCTTTTTCCCTCAGATATCCCTGCAGTTTAAAAATGAAATAAATTGATTGCAGTTAAAAAGATCTGAGATTCAAAGTTGGGTTTTATCTTAAATCAAAATGCAGTAATGGTGAAGAGTCAGAAACTGAATGATCAAAGCCAGGAGTTTATTGTAAGGCTTTTTGTTTGACTCACATAAAGCAGCACTCTCTTTTAGATAGTGCGGATAATATTCTGAAAGCTGCGTGATTGTGTGCATTTCTCAGCAGTGGCCTTGCATGAAAAGGTGCCTTGGTTCTTTATAGCATGCAAATAAATGATGTGTTTCTATTGCAATTTTATTTGATGAGTACATGCATAACTTCTTCCCTGGACTGTCATACTACGTTTCCTCTTCTGTTTAGGAAAAACACAGGTTAAAAGTAAAACAAGCAGGTATATGGGGAGTGACATTTTACCGACTAGCATGGGCAGCGGTAGGCTGCAAGGCAGGATTTTCCATTTCAAGGTTTTCCTGAATCCGTCAATGCCCTCCAGATTGTTTCTGCTTTGCTGTTTGCTTGACTGAGCCTTAAATTTTAAGCAGCCTCCTGTAAGATCATGTATTTGGGCTTGCTTGTTCAGACGGATGCTAGCTACTGAGAGCAAAATAATCAGCCAATACTCCACTCACTGACTGATTTTTTTTTTTATATATATGTAATCTTTTACCAGTTTCCCAGCAATGCATATGGTTGTGTTGTTTCTTTGTTTCATATGGTTATTGTCCTCATGTTCCAGTTGTCATTCTTGTAAACTGCTAGTATTTCCCAAGTGGGCCATCAGAATTGCTTCAAGCACTTGCAGTGCTAAAAGCACGGATTTCTGCAGCTTGGATAAAGCTGGTGCCTGAGTGCTTCTGAGTGTTTACATTGCCTGTGGAAAAGATGCAAACGGTTCTTTCCTGAATTAATTCCTATATGGAGCATACCTTTGGGACATTCACACACTTAATTCACGGATTTCCAGTGGCTGACATTTCAGCAAAGCCTTTGTAAATTGGGCCAATAGCTAATCATTCATTGTTAAAATACATGTCTGATGTCTTACCTGGAACATTTAGCTTCAGTTTCCAGCTGCTGAACCATTTCAGAAGCTCGAGTTTCTTTTAGATGTTTTTCATAAGGATTTCTGTTTGGTCTGCCTAAATATTTTTGCTGCTTCTTAGTGTGATTAATTGAAATGATGCTATCTGCTCATCTTAAAATTCCATGTTTGATTAGCTAGGTAATGAGAATAATAATACTACTTGCCATTTCTGGATTGGAAATTATTGTAAAACATGAGTGATGTGTCATAACCACATCCTGAATGAGAACAAAAGACCACGTGAAGGAGATGGAAAGGCCATGTGAATGTCTACAAATCTAAGCCACAACTAAGAACCTGTTTTCAGACAGGGTGGATACAGCTGTGGGAAGGATGGTTGAGAGACAGCCAGCTTGTTTTCCCCCTTGCACAGTGTTTTCCTGTAATGGGAACATGTTTCTTTGTATTTTAAAAGAAAGGGTCAAACAGGAACTGAGCCAAAAGCAAGCACCTTTGGAAAACAGGCTCTTGACTTAGTTTGGACACCCATGATATAAAGTATTGCACTTGGAGGGTATCATTTTCAAGGTAAATTTTTCATGGGCAGCACTGAAACAGCCTGTATCTTTGCATGTAGAAAAGCAGATGCCTGCACTGCCTGTCCTAAAATGCCGTATTATGAAAAGCACTTCAGAGGTTTGCTATTTGTAGGTTATTTTTTCACTTTGGAGGGATGAGTGATGTGTTTCTGGCACATCATGTGGCACTGGTAAGTTGCTTAAACCATTCCATCTCATGATTTTCTGAGGCATAAAATATACTCAGCTGTCACTGTCTTCCAAAATGTTGGCCATTGTTATTCCACATATAGTGAAAATTTGGTGGTTCTTTCCTGTTCCGGTTATCAAAATTTTGATTTATCCAAACTCTGCTGGCTTTCTGCCATCAAGTGTTTCCCTAGCACCATCATTACAAATTTACCTTTTCTATCTCCCCTCCATAGTCAGGCCAGTTCCCCCTTATTCTGTTTCTAAAGTCTATTTTCCACGTAGCATCCTTTGTCTTGAGCTTTGGAATGATCACACATTGTTTATGAGTGTTGCAATGTTTGGAATAAATACAAATTTTATATTCACCTTTCATTTCATAGATGCTGTTGCAACATTATTAGGTCTGTTTAAAGGTAGTTGTACCATGATTCTGTATCATAATTTGAAATAAAAATATACCAATAGGCAAAGATTTAGCATCTGCCTGTACCTGGGAAAATAGGCCATGTAAGGAATATCAGTGTTTGTAGCTTTAATGCTGCTTGGTTTATATTCTACTTGTCTGCTAGAACCCTTGAATACTCTCTAGTTGAAACTGTCATACTACAGTAACAAATCTGATCAGACTTTCAGAGCTATTTACTGTACACTTGTTTATGGCTGTTAAATTCCAGTTTTAAATTTTTTTAGAAATTCCTTTTATCTAGCATAAGGAGCCTCTTGCCTTATTTCAAAATGGCAATGGTAAAAGAAGTTTTAAAATGCAGAAGTCTATAGGACTGTTTGTTTTACGTTTGGAAAAGAAGTGGCAGGAGATAGGAAAATAAGCAAACCTGCCAGCCAAAACTGTCACAAGATGTGGTGCTTGGCCTCTCAGTTTTGCCAGGACTCCAATGTGCATACATTCATTTAAAAGCATTAAATATATCAGCTGTAAATCAGTTCTTTTAGTACTGGATTAGATATTTAATACTATAATCTTACAGGAAAACATAATTCCCGAATGTGAAAACCATGGCCAGATCAGGATTTCAGGGGCTGATTTGCCTTCTGCTATTAGCTATTATCTGCTCCCTGCTGTCTTTCATAAATAGAGAATTTCCTCTTATTTATCACCTACTTCTCTTACCTCTGAAAGAGATACCTTCTAAACAGAGAATGAAGAGACTGTGGTGTAGGGTGAGCTGAGTTCAAAGAAGCATCTCATGGAAGCTGGGAGGAAGGCACACAAAGCTCTCACCATTCCCCCATGCCTGCTGTGTGCCGGAAGGTGGCTCAGCCCCGCCTGGCTGGAGTCAGTTTGTGGGGGACACCTGCTGTGCCTGCGTGGGGACTTCGTGTAAGGAGGACAGATGTCCTCCCTTGCCTTCACCCCAGTCTGTGCAGGAAACATTTCTGTGGCACCTCTAAAGAGATACTCCACAGAGTTTCGATGGCTGATGCACAATGTTTAGGAGATGCAAATACATTTAGCTTGTTTTGCTTCACTGGCTAAAATTCATATCACACTAGAGTTCAGATAAATCATTCTGGATTCTCTGAATGTCTAGACAGCTTATTGAGCTATTGTACTTGCTGATTCAATAAATGCAAAACATCGTTTCTGATGACATTTTCCTGTCTTCTCCCTCTGTAGATCTCCTGGATTCTTTGTCCTGGCTTTCAAACGCACTCTTTGCTATGTCTGAAAGTTTCTAAATGCTTTCTTCTTAGGGAAAAAAAAGCTATTTCAGATTTCCTGAGCATCTGGACTCATCCCTGAGGCTACTGCTTTGGAGGAGATGACTTAAACTTGACTTTTGTCACCACCTCCACTCCATTAATTTTTGATGGGATCCATGCTGTGTTGTTGTTTCTGCAGCAGAAATACATACCAACACTCAGGCCTGCAATTTGCAGCTTTCCCAAACATGAAAAGTTTCAAATAATGAAAACAGGTATTTCAGTGATCTCTATACTTATTATCACTCTGTAGTGATAATTAAAAGCAACTCGGTGATGGTAACAAATACAGATTTCCCATGGAAGCAACTGCATGTTGCTTCCATTTGTCTTTAGTGTGAGTTATCTCAGAGTCCATTTTTACAGGCATTTGTTAAAATAACATTTTATGCATTATTCATGCGATAACAGCCACAATAAATAAAAAAAGGTGCTGCTGAGCCAGAAAATTGAACCTCGCTGGTTTCTTCATAGTGAATTCCAAAGATGTAAATTTAGCATATTAATCAACAGCTACCCACTTTAAATATATGCAGGCTTGTTACTCAGTGTGACAGCACAGAGTCCATAGTTGAGAGTCAGCTTATTTGGATCAGAATTCATGTCCAATTTTGCCCACTACCTGCTGCTTTATAATCAGGTAGGAGAATACTGTGGCAAGCACATGTGGAATAATTCTCTTCACAAAGACCTAATTCTTTCATCTAAGATTAACTTTGTCTCTCTACTTTGAGGCTTTGTACCCCTCCCAAATTTATTGAAAGCATTTGCTGTCACAGCATTGCTGATTTTTGTTAGTCACAGAAATCTTCATCTGATATTGTTCTTCTGATGAGGTCTACGCAAACAGATCCAGGCAGACCTAGCTTTACACTATCCGTGGCTTGAGAAGTTTCCTGTAGCTCTGATAATTAAGGGCTATCCCTAAATTTCACAATCTGGTTTGTTTCTCTCATTCTTAATCATCATCAAATCATTCTTAATCATTAGCTTTATACTAGCTTTATAATATGCAAATAAAGTCTAGCATTATATTGTCATGCACAAAACTGCCTCCACAGTTCTGTTTTTACCTCTGTCTCTCTGTGCCAGATGTCAATTCATGACACTATTTTGCTTTTCACTCCAGTTTTACTACCACAACCTGAATTAATGGTCTCCTTCCCCCCCCCCCCCCCCTTTTCT
>NDXB01019781.1:0-17021 GCA_002631895.1 Agapornis roseicollis | reverse complement strand
CCCCCCCCCCCCCCCCCTTTATTTCCATACTAAAATCTGGTTAGAAAGCATTAAATATTAAGAATAAATATTTCCTCTCCCCTTCATGGGATACTCTCATACAGGATCATTTGAAGTGTTAGGTGTAACCAGGCTGTAAGAAGAAATACAGCAGAACCTGCGCATTGCTTATCGTCAGGTTTTTTTTTTATCACTAGGATTGCCATTATAATAGAAAAAATGAGAAAGACAGGTCTAATGTCTAAATTTTACACTCCATGGTTTACATTTTCTTTGACTTCTCTGTGATGAACGTCCTGCTCACCAAAATGATTCTTTTAAAAGCTTTCTTAGACTGCTCCTCCCCCCTCCCCATTTAAACGGTGGGGTTTTTTTTAAAAGTTATAACATAATTTAAGCATGTTTTATTTCAAATAGACATAAGCTTGCAAATCTGTGAGCAAAAATACAAGTTTAAGTATGTAGCTCTTAAATGACAACATACCTGAGGGATGCTGATATCTGAGAATTTCTGAAAACTCAATCAAAATTCAAAAATCATTAGGACTGTAGGCAACAGAACATGTTAGCATGTACTAAGAGGTCTCATAGAATATGGTGGGAGATGGGACTTGGTGACTTCCGCTCTTAGAGAAGTGAGGTAAAGCCTGCAAGGAAGGTAAATGAGGCAAAGTGATAGATGCTGAGAGAAAGAGGTTAGGGCATAAGTATGCTACAGCCAGCAGAGAAAAAAGGGCATCATGGAGAGACTTCTCTGAATGCACTGATGAATTTGCATTAGATTTCCAAGTGGCATTTATGAACTGAAAAATGCCTTTGAATGGTACAGGACAGTTTAATGCCTATGATTCTCTTGTAGAGGAAACTTCTGTACAAAATTGTCATGTAATACCTGGGATAATACACAATTTTATAGTCTGAAACACAAAATCATGGTGATGATAACTGTGGTTAGTTAATGAAAACAATTTTAGAGAATTAAGGTAACAAAGCATTAGTGTGTTCCACTTTCCTTCTGAAAAACTAATTTTGATGTTTGTTTGGACACTCTGAATGTTTTATTACATGTGCAGCAGAGGGAGTAGGAGGCTATCCCAGAAAGACTGGAAAAACTTGGAGTCTTACTGGCAGTCTGAATATTCAGTGTTAGGATAAACTATTAATTATGAGTAGCAGCAGTTCTGGGAGAGTTAATTTTATTTACACTGTGTATATGAGCATCATAAATATACCAGTGCCCTTGTTTTGTGTTAGAAGTGACAATTGTCTTGTTCTATTGTCCTTGTACTCTTCTAGGTTATATTACCTTTCATATGCCTGTTGTTCTCCACATAGGATACATTTCAGACAGATTTGTCCTGTCCTGCTGCTCTTAATTCTTATTCTGAGATGCCTCTGATTTTAGGTAGCTTTCTGCGAACTGCATATTGATACAATGGCAAAACTGTTCTTAAATGTCTTACTTAAAAAAAATAATTGTGGAACAGCTAAAGCATACCCAGATATCTTTGGGACTGAGTCTTGGTTTTGATTTGCAAAATTCCATAACTGGGGTTAATTCTTTTTCATATCCAAATTTTCCCAAATTTTCATATTTTTGGGAAGTTTGAACAAAAGGCAGTACTTTAATGCCAGCATTTTAATGGGGAAAAAACAACTAACCAACCAACCATCCAAACTTGGGCAAATTTGCATTTTCAAGATCTATTCAAATGGTGCATATGAAAATACACAAAAAGACTATTTGAACTGCCATACTTTGGTGTAAAACATCAGACTTTCAGTGAAAGAGAATTTAGAGAAACAAAAAAGCTGCTTTGTATCAGTCAGCTCCTTTGGATCAGCTGGATCAGCAGCTCTGCAACACTGCTGCAACACAACAGGAAACTTTGGTGAATCTGGGTTAAAAGGACAAACCAAATGTATGTCCCCTGACATAAGGGTAGTTGGAAGCAATGTGAATATGCTTCTGAAGGATTTAGGTAGCTCAGCAAGGCAACTCAATGAGAAGAACAAGTGTAGCTGGATGAGTGGGGTTTGGTTTTGTTCTGCTTCATTGGATAGCACATCAACCTAAGCTGCTTTCTATGGCTTGTTTCGATTCCTGAGCTACTTCCCAAGTTGTGCCAGTTTGACTGCTTGCATCACTGGGTGATGAATAAAGCCTAGGGATCAATTTCAATTTAAAATAACCCTTTTCTTCCCTGATGCTGATGAAAAAAGTGTTTGTCAAACTGCAGCCTAAGGGATTTCTATTGGCCTGGTAAGAAAGGTAAGAATTAGCTCTCCTGTGCAGCCTAGCAAGCTAGTGAAAAGGAAGGCAACAGTAAGCACTGCCATGGGAGGACAAATTCTTTTAGGTATAATTCATTCTGGAAAGATAGGCTTGGTTTTACGAGTAATGGGGCTGCTGCTTGGGTATTCTCCCTGTGTCCACCGAGAGAGAACTCATGAATGTTCTTTATATGTAAACCTGATTACAAGCAATGAAATACCTGCCTCTTGTCATCCACTCCTCTCCACAATGAGAACAGCCTGGCAGTTCCCCAAACACTGGCTAACCATTCCTGAGGGAAAGGTCACCATTACATTGGTGGATGTTCGATAATCACCCAGGAGCTCAGGTTTTGGGAAGTGAGCCATAGGAATATTTTAGGCTTGCCAGTTCATTTGGAAATAAAGCATGTGTATTTGACTGAGCATTGTGATAGGAGCTGCTGTTTTTCCTGGCCTCAAGAGGCCCACAGACTTTTGGCAGGGGTTGTCCTGGCAGAGAACATGAGAATGGAAACAACATTACTGAACCTGTTTGTTTAAATTCCTACTGAAGCTCTACAGTGAAAGACTGAGGAGGTTACTTATTGAACCCATGCTGTGAGGGTGACAAAAATATCTCAATAGGTTTAGACAACAGTGAGACAAGACCCTGAGTATTGCCGTCCTGATAGCTTGTGAATTCCAGATTGAACAGAAGTTACCTCTTCTATTTCTGTGTACTGTGGAAAGCCATAAAGAGCAATGCAAATATATTTGTTATTTTTAAAGTAACCATGTGTTTGGAATGTTTTTTTAACATCATTTCTGTTTTGCAATCAGCATTTTGTCTAATTGCAGAATACATAGTCTATAAAATAGGTGTTGGTTTATGAATTGCCAACAAATTTTTTGCTCTTACTTCCACTGTTCAGGCATTCTCAGTGTAATTCCTGCTCAGTGTTCATACATCAAGAGCAAATCGCTGAACTTGAAACTGGTGCCCACTCTCTAAATCATCTATTTGGCAATGAAAAAGAATTCTAAAATAGTTTCTTAACTTCAGAATACCAAACATTTCAGAATAAAATCAAAAAGCTTCTTCATAGAATCATAGAACCAACCAGGTTGGAAAAGACCTCTAAGATCATCAAGTCCAACCTTTACCCCCAAACTACCAAGTCCACCACTAAACCATGCCACTGAGGGCCTCATCTACACGTTTTCTGAACACTCGCAGGGACGGTGACTCCACCACTGCCCTGGACAGCCCGTTCCAATGCCTGAGCACCCTCTCGGTGAAGAAATTTTTCCCAATACCTGATCTAAACCTCCCCTGGCACAGCTTGAGGCCGTTATGCTTATCCTGTCACTTGTTAATTGGGGCAGAGACCAACCCTCACCTCACTACAACCTCTTCTCAGGTAGCTGTACAGAGAGGTAAGGTCCCCCCTGAGCCTTCTCTTCTCCAACCTCAGCCATCCTTACCACACTTGTTCTCCAGACCCTTCCCCAGCTCCGTTGCCCTTTTCTGGACCCACTCCAGCACCTCAATGTCTCTCTTGTAGTGAGAGCCCAGAACTGAACACAGGAGTCGAGGTGCAGCATCACGAGTGCCCAGTACAGGGGGACAACCACTGCCCTGACCCTGCTGGTCACACTATTGCCGGTACAGCCCAGGATGCCATTGGCCTTCTTGGCTGCCCGGGCACAAGCTGGCTCATGTTCAGCTCCATCAATCAGCACCCCCGGGTCCTTTCCTGCTGTGCAGCTTTCCAGCCACTCTTCCCCAAACCTGAAGCAGTCATGGGGTTGTTGTGGCCCAGATACAGGACCCAGCACTTTGCCTTGTTGAACCTCATACCATTGGCCACAGTCCATCCACCCAGCCTGTCCAGATCCCTCTGCAGAGCTTTCCTATCCTCCAGCAGATCGACATTCCTGCCGAACTTGGTGTCATCCACAAATCTACTGAGAGTGCACTCAATCCATTCATCCAGATCATCAGTGAAGACATTAAACAACACCGGCTCTAACAATGAGCCCTGAGGGACACCACTAGTGACCAGCTGCCAACTAGATGTGATATCATCTACTAACACTCTTTGGGCTCTGCCATTCAGCCAGTTTCCAACCCAGTGATGAACCCACCTAGCCAGGTCCATGAGCAGCCAATTTCTCCAGGAGAATGCTGTGGGAGGCAGCGTCAAATGAATTACTAAAGTCCAAATACACAATGTCCACAGCCTTTCTTTCCCTCATCAACCAGGCTGGTCACCTTATTGTAGAAGGAGATCAGGTTGGTCAAGGATGACCTGCCCTTCATGAACCCATGCTAACTGGTCCTGATGCCTGTGTTTTCCCACATGTGGTTTATGATCTTACTTAGGACCATCTACTCCATGACGTCTCCTGGCACCAAGGTCAGGCTGAGTGGCTTGTAGTTCCCAGAGTCATCCTTCTTCTACTTTTTGTAGAGAGGTGTCACATTGGGCAACCTCCAATCCTCATGGACCTGACTATTAGACCAGGAGCACTGCTTTTTCCACTAGTAATAGTGATCACTAGATCAGCTATGTAAAAATAAAGTAGAATGATAGTTGAATGCTCAGATACCAATACCTGATTTGTTTCNCTGACTATTAGACCAGGAGCACTGCTTTTTCCACTAGTAATAGTGATCACTAGATCAGCTATGTAAAAATAAAGTAGAATGATAGTTGAATGCTCAGATACCAAAACCTGATTTGTTTCTGACTAGTGCTGAAAAAAAAAAAAAAAAAAGAGAAGTCTCACCCTTGCAATGCAGGATGCAACAAGGATGCTTGAGCTGCTGCCTAACAGGACAAAGAATGAACCAGATATACCAATTTCAGGATTGAGATTTTCTGTCAGCCTTCAGAAATGGGTTGATATAAGAAAAAATGTTGTGTGCGAGACCAAAAGATGCAAAAGAATCTGATAAATGAACAATTGTGCTTAACAACAAAGTGTCTTTTCAGCTCACAGCTGTTTCACCAGACAATTTAGAGGCCAGATGGCTGAAGGGACACATGGTGGAAAGTAATTCTGTAGGATGAGTTCACACAAAGAAAATCTTGTAATTCATATATGTTTGAAACACCCAAGGTTCAATTAATGGAATTACTGTTTAATGCCTAGACCATTTTGCCTGTTCTAAGCTGTGCTCAAGCTTGTTCTCACAACTCCAATGTGAGGCAAAACTGTAGACTACAGTGTGACTCCTGGCTTAGAGCTCTGACTCACCCATGGCGAATTGCCTCTTCATCTCCTTTCCTAACAACTGATTTTGTCTATGATATCAATTTGTGCCACTTATTGTTCTGCAGCAAGTCATTTTTCTGCCTCTCATCTGGCACTGTGGAGTGTTAGGAAAAGGTAAGAGCCAAAACACAAGTGGGTGTGACTTTTGGGAAATGCAGGAGAGCTGAGATTTACTCTTGTCAACAGGGAAGTTGCCTGTAAATTTAAATGGGAGAACAGCATTAGATTTTATACCTAGCACAAAAGGCAGTTTCCAGAGGCAAGTATTTTTATAAAATAAACTATAATTTAATATTTTGAAGTTACAACTCAATATTTTCTTATCGAAAAGTAGACGATTTAGCATTATTAGTTACCACCACTGCGAGTTAAACTGACTTTGGAAACCAGCACCATCTTCTGACTGCTCAGGGAAATGCAGGGGTTAGTTCGTCTTCAAGAGTCTTACATAACTTTAGGTATTTGGTTGAAGCTTTATTGATTTCAGTCATTCCCAGCTGCTACTGATGTTGCTTTCTACTGATAAAGCAGCCTTTCTGACAGATTTATGGGAAATAATTCAGGATTTTGCTTCCTTCTTAATCCTCTTAGTACTGCACTTGAATTCCCACCTGATTCATGGCAGAAGGTTATGATGACACAATGCACACTTCAAATAGCAATGAGTTGTCTTTGGTTTTACTCATACTTATTTTTCACTTAGTATCTGTGACTCCTTGCTGCTTCTTCCTGTTTTGATACCTGCATTGCCAGTTAGTAAATCTGACTTTTTTTCCATTTGAACATAAAGCTTGTTATAAATGAGCTTTGCCAAAATAAATAAGACAAAAAGAAAAAAAAAAGACAGCTACAGTCATGCATCTTGCTTGCTCTTTGTATTTGAATATCAGGCCCAGCATTGCAACCAGATGTTCAGTGCTCTGCACCCACCATAAACAACTGATTTTTGTTAATGCAATAAGATGAGAAAATAGGTTTAGGCTGGCCAATATCATACTGTGCAATGCATGCCCTATCCACACAGCTAGAGCAAAAAGCAAATTACTCATTCATTTGATTACTGATAGTTGAAACTGTATGAAATATATTATTACTGAATTTCTTCTCTCAACTTCTAATGAAAATAAATGTTCAAGGCCCTGAACAGAGCAGTATGTATGTCCATCCATATCAGCCTCATCTGTCATGCTCACATCTAACTTCTTAATTTCCCAGAATAGAAACAGATTAAAGGGGAGCCTCTCTGGGTCCTTAGTTAAACCCTGGTCATGCCAGCAGCTCTGTGTGTGAAGAAGCCAATGGAGATCTGCAAGTGACCAAAAGGCTGATATACTTCACTCCTTACCAGTTTTGCATGTTTTCTGAGGCACTGTTTCACAGGCCAGTGAACTATAGGAGAAAAACTAAATAAAGGAAAGTGTGAGGGTAAAGTTAAGCAAAGGAGGTAAACTGCTCTCACTGCCATATCACACATTCCATGACTTGTGCTATCACAAAACCATGCTGAAATAGAGGAAACCAAGAGCCAGCTACAAACTGCTTGTCTGTATTAATAGCACAACCTCTTATGTACCTACTAGGTCTTCTGGAGGATGGGAAATCAGCACAGACAGCTGTAACTACAGCATCAGCCACAGCTGGATCACTGAACACTGAGAAGAGGAACAATTGTGGCTCTCAGTGTGTGAACCCTATGGTCCATGGTACGGGAGCTACTACTCAGAGACAGAACGGCTTCAGGACAGCAGAGGTAAGAGAGTATCATTATGCTCTTTAACACTCAGCAGTAGTTTCAACCAGGTCAAACTTACTCTCATTACTATCTTCCCCACTGCAGTCAAACTGTATTTAATGCCTTGGGATAAGAAAAAATGGCTGCACCATGACCACAGCATGATTGAGCCTACCAACTCTGACAACACCTCATCACTGAGTGGCCACAACATTGATGTTTTATTCAGCAATTGAAGTAACAGACACATCTGTTACAGTAAAAAAACACATATATTTCCAGCTCAGTCCAGCTGTGCCATGTATTGTGCAAACTGTTTAGACTACCTGAAAGAGAATTGGGTTTTTCTTAATTGCTGTTTTGCTTATATTGTGTGCATTGTGTGAACACTGTCTGGGGAGCTGGATGTGAAGCCTGAAAAAGTCAGTGGGAGTCTTTACCATAACTTCAGCAGGCCTTGGATCAGACCCTCCTCACTTGTCCCACTCTCCTGTATGTTCTATGTCTTGTAGAAACATCACCCAGTGTAACAATAATGTACGAACACACAAGGCTTTGGCCTAGATCAAAGCTCAAAATTCTATCCTATCAGCCTACCTGCCTGTCTCTCACATATCTCCACCTGCTGCCCTGTTTGTGTAGCAGCTGCTGAGCTGTTGCAGATTAAAGTAATCCAAAACTACAGTTGGCTTACTGCTTCCTTGGTTTCTCAGATGGGAATACCTCCCAGCATGGTATGCAGTGAAACTGCTACATCCACCCTATAAGAAGCTGTCTCCTCTTGGGAATTACCTCGTTGAGAGAGGCAAATTTAGATGCAGAGGGACAGAGTAAATGAAAAAGGGAATTTGGATTTAACTTTACCTTGCACTTGCTAACACATAGCACATTGGTACATGTATATTTTATACCTTCACTCTATTATCTTCTGCACTGTTGTAATACAGAAATCTTCCTCAGCGACATGGATCCTGCTGACATTTCAATGAAGTGTAGGTGCCTGACTGGGAGACCTATGGCTTTGAATGTATCCTCCTGCCCTTTTCTAGCTAAGATAGATTCAGTAACATATCTGTACTGTTGCAACCCAGTGAAAAGAAAATTTCTGGTAATTAGGGCATTTGCATTATTCTATGCATCTGATGCAGATGTCTAAGAAGGAAGCTAAGTTGTCTAAAGTTCTTATAGTAAAAAAGAAATGCGTTTTCATACAGTGAAAGTGTAGTATCTAAGTCAGGCTCCAGCTCTGGTTAGCCATTCTGAATCACTGTTTCTCCACTGACTTTTCAGGGAAGCATAAGATGAGCAGGTTTCCAAAGTCTGGGTGCCTAGAGCTAAGTGACTATCCTCCTAACTCAAAATGTGCTCATTTTAGTCATCTGAACGTTCATACTGACAACAGTTTTTCTTTGAATACAATGCAGTGCAGCACATGATGCTTTCAGGAGACTTGGGTTCTGCCATCAGCCTGTGGGGTAGTAGGGAGGAAATTGCTTTACCTCTCTGTTTCTCATTTTCTTGGGCATCAAGCTCTAAAGCATCCTATTGTCTTCCCCCTAGCATCAGCTATTTGACAAGGTACAATCTGTGGTACGCAAAGAGAAAGGGTTTGACACAGGCTGCATCTGGGAAACTATTATCTTCTCGTAAGAGTAATTTCAAAACAACTTGGAAGTAAACGATGCTGCTGCTGAAGGGTTCCTAATACCGGTGAAGGCAATAGAATGGTCAGGCATCCCAAAAGCAAAGGTGGTATCCAGATTATGTCACTGACTGACAATAACCTGATTCAATTTTCATGACTTGTGTAGTCTTTGGAGAGTCCTTGTGTGGACAGGAGCACTGGGGGAGCAGACAGAAAAGGAGCAGGTATATTCAGGCTGCACAAATGTAAAGTAATGCACAGCAGCAAATAAACACCAAGTTTTGCTGTCAGATAAATATGTACCTTCCACTTACGTCAGTGGAAGTTTACTAGACATTATTTCACCTGACGTTGTTACCGTGTAAATGATACCTAATTTACCTGGCATTCTTTACACTTACAGCTTGCCATATGAAACACTGGAAATGCAATAATTAAACCCACATAACTTAGCTCTGTGTCTCCATCAGCCTGATTCTGAGTGTCCTTTGCTGAACCTATGCCCTTTAGTGCCCAATATAATGCGTTGCTTATGGCAACAAGCAGACAGACTATTTGTTAATATTTGGAAATAATCTGATGAAGCTCTGAAAGGTATATACTCTACGTGGGTCTTGCAGGCTGAACTAAGCGTTATTTTGAAACTATCTTTTCAGTTAAGAAACTTGAGTAGAGAAGGCTAGTCACACTCAACTCCCAATGACATCAAATGGAACCTTAGATTTCCACTTCTAGACTAAAATCAGATTTATTTGCTTTTAGAATACACACGTGCAGAGATGATGATTATAGCCAAGAGGGTTGATCCAAAGCTTACTGACATCCACAGCCTCTATAGAAGTTATAAAAGCTTGCATCCATGCTGAATGAGAAAGTTGCTCTGCATCACAGTGCTGTGTAAAGAAAGCTGGAGGCATTCTGTTGATGAAGTAGAACTGTTCTCATAAATTAGGAGGTAATCATCAATGACTCTTTGTGCTGTCAGTGGAACTCACTGTACTCTTTAAAACTTTCAGAGTAAATGGGACACACAGAAAATGGCCGCAAAAGAAGCTGCCATTAATGTTACAAAAAACATCAGACAAAGCGACAGAAGGAAAACAAAGAATTGTGTTAATTAATGAGGAAAAGCAGAGGTGTGGATGAACCTAACAGGGCTTCACTGCAATTTAAGTGTCATCAGTCACTGAAGATATGAAGATCTCCAGATGTTCCAGATTGAATGCAGCAGGATGCTGCTGCTGCTGAGCACCTTCAGAAGCATGTTGTGTAGAAGCCAGCTGCAGACATTGTAGGATGTTTGGATGTCATTTGCCTAATGCAGTGGCACTGCACAGACATGTGCCAAAATTTGTGCTATTTGGTTTTTACTAAGTCTTGCGTTATTTCCTTGTACATCCTGTTCTGCATTACTATTAGGATGAGGCTGGAGGATGAGAGGTACAGTTCATTGCAATTTAAACCAGGAAATGAAGAAATTAATCTGCATTTTCAGTAGTAAAAGGTAAGACCACAAAATTCATTTAAACTGCTCACTATCATAAAACTCAAACCCAGAAACTGACACAAAGGCCATTCCTACTAAATCTCCTTTAAACTATATATTGGATATATATAGCTAAGTCATATAATAACCTTTTTATATATTAATCCTTTAATTACTTACTTTTAATTTATTTTCTGTATTGACAGGATTTAGGTCTTAAAACCAGTATCATTCATATTGCAATGACAGCTCCAAAAATTAACTTCACTTGATTGGACATAGTGGATTTCCTGTGAAGACACTTACCTGTATCATAGTACTTCATGTTTATCATACATAGCTAAAAGAAATATAACTGTTTAGTGTAGTAAAGACCAGGAATTAATTCAACTTATTGCTTCTCAATATAGAAGTAATAATACATATTCTCTGTGAGTTTGTATGTTTATGAAGAGTTAAATTTATTTGCCTCCCCCACTAGACATAAAAATATCCTTAGACAGCCATTTAAAATAACTATTCAGAAGCTGTTCATAAAAGACAGGTGGCACTGGGAAGAAAATCCATATATGAACTGTAAAAAGTAATTTTTACACACTAGATAAGTAAGTATAAATAGAAATGTGAGCCTGAATCCTAATTTATTCCATATTAGGATCATTTCAATAACTTGCTGCTGGGTGTGTGAGTCCTTAATACTTTCCTTGGAATACAACATATCTATGCAATAGGGAATTGTTTATTAATTATTCCAACAAAAATACAAATTGAAATCTAGAGTCAGAGTGAGATTTTTGCATACAATGGCATAGGCTAAGAAATATTTATTTTTAGTTGTCTTAAAAATGAGCAAAAATTTGTGGTAAGTTTTCTGCAGGTCAGTGTGTTATCTGGTAAGAGGTCTGGTGCTGTAAGTTTCCATTGGAGATCTAAACAAGTTTGAAAGTAGTGCTCTATGGGTAAAACCATGGCAGTCTGCACATGTCCTTCCAACTTGTGGCTTTCTGCCAACTTGCTAGCAGCATTATAGGACAGGAAGGGACCTGACGCACTCTAACAATAAACAGTGGCTGTAGCAGCTGAGCAATATTAATTTAGAAATGGATAGCCATTGTTGGCGGCCGTGTACTGAGCTAATTGAAAGCACATGGTCAGGATCCTGCATCATTTGCATATAACAGAAGATGAACTGTTTCAGATCTGTGCCACACTTGTAACTTGTTTGTGTTTCAAAGGATTTACTGGCAGAGACAGTGCAGTGTAAACTTGTATGATACAGGAAAGCTACAAAAAGTGGTTGATGATGCTGGTGTATGAAAGAGTAGAAGGAATTTTGAAAGAAAGCAGAAGAGAAGGTTCATTGTGTAAAAAGCTGTTCCACAGATAGATGCCTTGGGTGGATACCACATTTAGGGCATCTGGATGCAAGAACAAAGATGTCCTGATGGTGAGATTATTTATTAGCTAAGAAATTTTGTAATGTTGTACTGACCAGATGCATCCAATGTCTTGGGTCACACAACAGAAGCAAGCCTGCAATGCTGCATAGCACATTGGTACATGAACAGCCCTAGCTGCATGTCAGCAATCAGCAGACAGGCAGTTTCTGAGTCTTGTATCCAGAGAATGAGATGAGGCAGGATGGTTTGCAGGAGATGGCCTTGGTACACAATTATCTGGGCAATGCTACAGACCTTGCTTATGTTGACCACGTTCTCCAGCAGGGTGGCAACTGTAAAGTGGTGAAGTCTCACTGCTCTGTATGACTTCTCTCTCTGTTCATGATAACTTCCCTGAGATACTTCAAGATCCCCTAAACCTGCCTATAGCCTGAAACCTAGATTTAGGGCATTCAAAGGCCGGATCCAACTTCTTTAGTACAAACCATGTCTAATGACAAGCAACTTTATGCACTCTTCTCATGTGACACATTGCTGTTCTTGTTCATTAGGTGGTAACTGAAAAGAAATTACATCTTCTCTTAGATGGTTTCTTAGTTCTTGATGTGTAACCTTCCAGTGACCTTAACAAAACTAAGAGCATGTTGTGGAGATGTGGATCCTGCCTTTATACATAGATAGGGTTATATTCATGTTGTCTTTACTTTCCATCTGCTAGAGCCAAACACCAGTAAAAACAGCCAATTTGTTTATAAAATAATACGCCACTGTATAATTAAGGGTGACAGAATGTAGTCCATGCTGCTTAAGACAATTTGAAGTCCTAAAAATAGATCCCTGTGCTGGTTTTAGTGGAAGAAGCAAGCTCAAAGGATCATCTGGACATTTTTGCTCCAGGTGGCCTTCCTAAGAGTGAAAAATCTTATTTACAAGGTCTGTTCTTCAAGTAGCATCTTTTAAACATAATCAGCTTAAATACAGAAAATAGCCATGAGTTACAGCCTTTTAGATAAAGGGCTTGCAGACATCTCTGTCTTTTTATATGACAGGATTTTTGAAATGTAATTTTCCCCAAAAGATTATAGCACTTAATTTATTTGATGTCCCTTGATTGCACATGAGGATTTCTACAGCTATACTGAAGCAGCGTGTTTTCTGCTGGAGTGATTTGCTAGCATCTGGTGAGCTTTTGTCATTTACCCGGGTTCAGGTTTTAATCAGAAACAAACTTATTTTATCATGTCTCCATAATTCCAATCCAACATATAGATAGGATTTTCCTCTGGTGTGTATATACATGTAAAATACATTTTCTTCCACTAGATGAGAAATATAATCACTCAAAAGAAAATGGACATTAGCTAAAGAAGAGAATTTACAGTTACCAATAGACAATGTTAGGCAAATTTATCTTCTCAAGGCTCAGCGCAATTTTCTCTTTAATTTTCCTTCATTTTGCCCCTTATGCTTCCTTAATGTATTTCATCATTTTGCCATTTCTGCAGGACATTGACTGGAAGACACACAAATTTACTGTGTGACAGCAATGATACTGAAAATATAGGGAAGTATAATTATTGTGTAAGCAATATATGAATATTGGGTTAAACATGCATTCTTGTTAGCCAAATGACTGAGATTGCATACAAACCATAAAACTGGTATTTTTGATCTTCCTGGTATGTTCATATACATACATATACACAGGTGCATGTCTCTGCACGTGTACATTGTAATGCCTTTAGTGCGTACTTCCATTCTGCAGTTCCAGCATGGTTTTCTGAGAGCATTTTACTTGTGATTTTAATTCTGGCACCCAAGTGTAAAATGTTTTAATGTTTGAACTGAAATCTGGTTTACCTGCCTTATGAAAAGAATGAGCTAAATAACTTGTGCACAGAAATGGTGTTTCAAAAAGCAAGCTTAGTTTTCTTTGGAAATAATGAATAACCTACCTAAATTCAAGCTAGACTAACAGGAGCATTTTTGTATTCTCATTTTATCTGCAAATTATTGAAGGTTGACCTTGAGCCTGAAAATGAAAATAAAGACAGTTTTTAAAGTGTCTGTTTATTACTCCATGTGTTTTACATTCCTGTGTTTGTTGTTGACTTACCTTCACGAGCTAAGACACTGAGGTAACCTGCAAATAAAAAAGGCATTTGATATACAGTATTAGTCTTGTGCTACTCAGGGATCATCCAAACATAATGACTGTGGGGACAAGGGATAACATGCTCCTATCAGGCATGACATGTCCATATAATGAAAGCTCCGCTTCTTGAGTGGTGATGATACCTATTTGTCCTTCTTCCTCTCTTGTCATTTTTACCAGTTGCACCCAGAAGATTCATTACTGAGATTAGTGTGTATGAACTCAGCTGAGACACAGAGTGCTCTCTGAGACAAGACATGGGTTGGACTTGATGATCTTAGAGGTCCCTTCCAACCTGGTGATTCTGTGATTCTGTGACATGGGAGCTGAGTATGACCAACTGAAAAAAAACCAAAACAAAACAGAGAAACAGAAAGAAAAAGGGGGTGTGATAAGGGCTACAAAGCAGACAAATGTGAAAGGAGGATTAAAAAGTACCATAAGAGACAGCACAAAGAGAATCCTGCCTCAGGGCCTCACTGCTACACACAGAGCTGCAAACAGCTCTTTCATATGTACTCCAGTGACATACCAATATAGAAAAGATTTAGGGCTCTGATCAGGGCCCCATTGAAGGCAAGATATGTGTGGTGTTTAGTTTTCTGTGATACTCAAAAAAAAAGTTGGTGAAATAATGACAAATTCTAGTGAGTAACTGTGCAGAGATTAAAAAAGCAAAAGGATCCAGTACACGGAAAGAAAGGCAGCCAAGTACAATGCCACAGAAAATGGCAAATGCTACTAGCAAAGCTGTTAACTGCCAATTGAGAAGATCCATGGTCTCCAGGATTCCAGCAGCAATGGACTAGCAGCCAGCGGCCTGGTTCACATCCAGCAGGAGAATCAGCGAAGGTGGGGAGTAAAGGGGCCATGGTTTATTCTCCCTGTTTATTTGGTGCAGGTGTTGTAAATGCATGAGGCAACTAAAATACACAGCTAATAAACCAGCCTTGCTCCTGCCTGAACTGAGAAGCACAGGGCAGAGAAAGTAGCTGCTGTGTTATTGAACCTGCGCCATAGACAAAAAATATTTTCTTTCTTTTTTCTTTTTTTTTTCTTTTTTTTTTCCCCCCAGAATTACACTGAACTTTTCCTTAGAGCCAGAAAGGGTTACTCTTGCTGAAATATCATCCCTAACCTAATTGCCTATGCCTCCAGTGTTGTCTGACAAGTAGCTTGTTCTCTTTGATTCCTGGCCAAGACGCTGACACGGCAACTGGCTTGTTTCCTGTGGAAAAGGAAGAATAGTATCTAAGGAATGGCTTTCAGATGTGCCAGAAAGAAAATGGATTTGGGAACAGGAGGAAGCCAAGGAAGCCACAGTCCAGCAGTCAGGCATGTAAGACCTCATGAGGACCTTGTGAACAGGACACTTCAAATGCAGGGGTCAGACTGCCTTGCAAGCAGAGCCCTTTTTGCTGCAGGCAGTGATGGAAGGGGGACACCTGTTGCAAGCCAAGCCACCAAAGCAGTTGGGATTTGATGCACTCTGTTCCTCTCTCACCTCTGGGGAATATGTGCAAGGTGGCATCTCTCAAATTAAAGCTTAGGAGGTGTTACATGATCCACACTACATTTTCATTCCACAGGAAGGCAAATTTAGCCTCATATTTTGAAGAACTCAATACACTGCAATGTTTCAAAACTAAACCTTCATTGTCCTTAGGCCAAGCATTCCCCATTGAACTACTACCTTCCAGGTGCCTCCTTTCCACATTTAATCAGTGAAGGACGTGGAATAGGTACCAGGAAAGAATAAGATGTGATGGTCTAAGATGCAGGGCTGCAAGACCTTTTGATCTATCCTGTTTTCATCCTGGGGTTTTCAAGTCCTTGAGTCTGATTTTCAGATTTTATTTTTATGCATATTATCCAGAGTTGAAAGCCATTATCCTGCTCATGCGTAAACTAATGGCAAAGTTGGATCATTAGTATAGGATAAAAAGTGAGGTGATTCACTAGAAAAGACATTTGTTGACATGCCACTTTAAAAAGATAAGCCTTGAGTTTATTTGCAACAGCTCGTTGCATAGAAAAGCTCATTGAAAACTAAAACAGGGGAAATACTCTGATCGTAATGGTAGAACTAGGATAGAATCATAGAAACATAAAATAGTTAGGGTTGGAAAGGACACTAAGATCATCTAGTTCCAACCCCCTTGCCATCCCCCTGACACCTCACACTAAACCATGCCACCCAAGGTTTCATCCAACCTGGCCTTAAACACTGCCAGGGTGGAGCACTCACAACCTCCCTGGGCAACCTATTCCAGCGCCTCACCGCCCTAACAGGAAAGAATTTCTTCCTTATATCCAATCTAAACCTCTCCTGTTTAAGTTTGAACCCGTTACCCCTTGTCCTGTCACTACAGTCCCTAATGAAGAGTCCCTCCCCAGCATCTCTATAGGCCCGCTTCAGATGCTAGAAGGCTGCTATGAGGTCTCCACGCAGTCTTCTCTTCCCCAGGCTGAACATACCCAACTTTCCCACCCTGTCTTCATATGGGAGATGCCCCAGTTCCCTGATCATCCTCGTGGCCTCCTCTGGACTTGTTCCAACAGCTCCATGTTCTTTTTATGTTGAGGACACCAGAACTGCACACAATGCTCCAGGTGAGGTCTCATGAGAGCAGAGTAGAGGGGCAGGATCACCTCCTTGGACCTGCTGGTCACGCTCCTTTTGATGCAGCCTAGGATACGGTTGGCTTTCTGGGCTGCAGGCGCACACTGCAGTCAGTTCATGTTCATTTTCTCATCGGTCACCACCCCCAAGTCCTTCTCAGCAGGGCTGCTCTGACTCTCTTCTCTGCCCAACCTGTAGCTGTGCCTGGGATTGCTCTGAGCCAGGTGTAGGACCTTGCACTTGGCATGGTTAAACTTCATGAGGTTGGCATCAGCCCACCTCACAAGCGTGTCAAGGTCCCTCTGGATGGCATTCCTTCCCTCCAGCATATCCACCAAACCACACAGCTTGGTGTCATCGGCAAACTTGCTGAGAGCGACCTCAATCCCACTGTCCATGTCAGCAACAAAGATGTTGAACAAGACCGGTCCCAACACCAATC
>NDXB01019779.1:384509-402352 GCA_002631895.1 Agapornis roseicollis | reverse complement strand
GGAACACTATCCTGGGCCTTGAGAAACAGATCAGGTGGCGACACGGCACGCCAGAGAGAATTGAATCAGACAATGGGACTCACTTCCGGAATAAACTTATAGACACTTGGGCCAAAGAGCATGGCATTGGGTGGGTATATCACATTCCCTACCGTGCACCAGCCTCTGGGAAAATTGAACGGTACAATGGGCTGTTAAAAACTACACTGAGAGCAACGGGTGGGGGAACTTTCAAGCATTGGGACACACACTTACCAAAGGCCACCTGGTTGGTCAATACTAGAGGATCTGTCAACAGGGCTGGCCCGGCACAGTCAGAACTTCTACATATTGTAGAGGGAGACAAAGTTCCTGTGGTGCACATGAAGAATTTGCTGGGGAAGACAGTCTGCGTCATTCCTGCTTCAGGTGAAGGCAAACCCACTCGTGGGATTGCTTTTGCTCAGGGATCCAGATATACTTGATGGGTAATGCAGAGGGATGGGGGAGTCTTATGGGTACCTCAAGGTGATTTGATTTTAGAGGAAAACCTCCAATGAACTCAATTGTATGCTGTTGCCTTCTGTGTAATACTTTTACAGCCCACCAACTAGATGTCTTCAGGTCACCAATGGCTGGCCTTGACTTCCCTCCTACCATCATCCCAACAAGAGAATGAACTTGGACAAAACCGGATGAGCTCAGGAGTGACCAGACAAGTCCTATGGTGTCATCAGCAGGCAACAATCCAACACTGCACATCGTCTCTCCTGCTCTGAAAGATTGTTACAAGAGATGGAGCCCGACAACACAGACCGGATGGACTCAGCAGCTTTATAGGGATTGGTGTGTGCACTAAAAAATGATATCTCTCTCTTTGTGTGTGGGTGGATGTGTGTGTGTGTATATATATATATATGAGACAAGAGTGATGGTATATTGAAAAATGTGGGTTCTGAGTATGACATGAATGGTATGGAATAAGGGGTGGATACTGTCCTGGGTTCAGCAGCAGCAGTCATTTTTCTCCTTAGTAGCTGGTGCAGTGCTGTGGTTTTCACTTTCAGCCTGGCAACAACGTTGATAACACTGATGGTTTTAGTTGCTGGTCAGAATGTTTACTCTGAGTCTCACGCTCTGCCAGGGAGAAGGAGAAGCTGGGAGGAAGCAGAAACAGGACACCTGACCCAAACTAGCCAAAGAGGTATTCCATACCACAGCACATCATTCCCAATGTACAAACTGGGGACAGTTACCCAGAAGGGCTAGGTTGCTGCTTGGGTCGGGCTGGGTATTGGCCGGTGGGTGGTGAGTGGTTGTATTCTCTTCTCTTGTTATTTCCCTTATCATTACTATTACTGCTGGTAGCAGTAGTGGTTTGTGTTATACCTTAGTTACTGGACTGTTTTTATCTCAGCCCGTGGGGTTACATTCTTTCAATTCTCCTCCTCATCCCTTCAGGAGCAGGGTAAGGAAGGGAGAGAGTGAGCGAGTGGCTGCTTTATTCTGAGCTATGGCTGGGCTTAAACCACGACAATCTCATTTGCTGACAATTTGAACTTTCACACTGATGATTCGGACATTCATCTGAACATCCTTCTGGAGACAGAAAATCACAGGTGAGCACAGTTGTACAGAAGAGGGTTACAAAAAGCATCAGTCAGAGATGCCTGCAAAGGTGGGTCATTGCCTGTCACACTTGTAGCAGCATATAATGGCACAGAGGTAATGGTGCTTAAAGTCATTTTGAGCACTACAGCTAATGGGATTTGTCATAATACATTTCATCAGAAATTTCAGAATGTGATGATGCTGTATTGACCACATTTTAACCACTAAGGCCAAATGTCAGCCCTTCATCTGCAACCAAAGCAATGACTACAACACCACTGGTGAGCCAGCTTCAACCAGCTGATCATAGTGAGCAAATTTCAGCATTTATTGGACATAATCCCACTAGTTATTTTTAGACATTCATTCCACACTCACTGTGCTACAAAGTCTGAAGTGTGTTTCTTATTTTCAATGGACTGAAGATGTATGTTAGTGTATTTGGTTTGTGTGGCAAGATATTGCTAGTGGGGGATGCTACAAGAGTGGCTTCTTTGTGAAGCTGCCAGCAGCTTCCTCCATGTCTGATATAGCCAACATCATTTGATTCCAAGGTGGACCCAAGGCTGAACCTGCCAGCGACAGTGATAGTGACTCTGGGATAACAGATCCAAGAAGGGGCAGAAAAGTCCTACTATGGAACAGCACCCAGGAGAGAGTGAGTATGTGTGAGAAAAAGAGTACTGCAGACACCAAGGTCAGTGCAGGAGGAGGGCAAGAGGTGCTCCAACTACCAGAGCAGAGATTCCCCTGCAGCTTGTGGTGGCAAGCTCCTGTGGCTCTGTGCAAGAGAAGCCCATGCTGGAGCAGGTTTGCTGTCAGGACTTTGTGACCCAGTGGAGACCCACACTGGAGCAGTCTGTTCCTGAAGGGCTGTACTCTATGGAAGGGAAGGAGTCATGTTGGAGAAGTTCACGTTGGAGAAGTTCATGGATGACTGTCTCTTGTGGCAGGGACCCCATGCTGGAGCAGGGGAAGAGTGTGAGAAGTCTTTCTCCTTAGGAAGAAGGAATAGCAGAGACAACATGTGATGAACTACCCAGAACCACCATTCCCTGTCCTGCTGTACCACTGAGAGGGGAGGAGGTAGAGAAAATTAGGAGACAAGTTAAGCCCAGGAAGAAGGGAGGGATGGTGGTTTTACTTTTGCTTTATTTCTTATTATCCTACTCTGATTTGATTTGTAATAAATTAAACTAATTTCTCCCAGCCAAGCCTATTTTCCCATGGTGCTAGCTGGTGAATAGCCTCTCTTTGTGCTTATCTCAACCCACGAACCTTTTGTTATATTTTCTCTCCCCTGTTCAGTTGCATAGGGGAAGTGATAGAGCAGCTTTGGTGGGCCTCTAGTGTCCAGTCAGGATCAACCCATCAGTAAGTCAAATATTCACTGATGTACTAGTTCATTGCAGTTTTTAAATCACTGGATTTCTTCATGACTCACCCATTTTATTTCCTGTTCATTTTGATTATTCATTTCATATTATATTATTTTTATTATACTGGAAGAATACCTGAGATTTTTTTTTATGGATTACCTGTTTTCTCAGGCATTGTAGCACTTACCTCTGTGAGGAAAAACTGTGATGTGCAAATAGAAAATACTCACATCACTAAGCCTGAAGTTTTATACCTCTCACAGAGTTCTGAAATCATTTTCAGTGTACAGTGAGAAGCACTTACAATGAAATGAGAGAATTTAAAAATGCAGTCTAAGGTGCTATAAAATAGGTCTCCTTCATTAAACAACATAAAGGGCCTAGAATACAAAATAATTTTGGTAGCTCAGACTCCTGTTATGAAAGAGGCATGACACCATGAGGAAAGAGAAAATGCCTGAAACCCGGCAACTTGTAATCTGTCCTATAGAAAAGGTGAAGGGACACTGATTTTCACTTCCATGTGACCCAACTTATATGCAGTTTGAGGCTGGCACCACTATTTAAGCACTACCAAAACATAACAGTAGTTTTATTACAAAACTATATTTCTCTGGCTGCATTATTAAAGGAAATTTGAGGTGGTAGAAAAAATAGATACTTCTCAATCATATATTCATTTTTACTTCTTAAAAAGAGCAATTCTTTTCCAAATAATTTGGAAAGATTTCTTGTTTCGTTTTCAGATTGTGTTAACTGAGTGTCATTTCATTTGTTTCATAAGAAAAACATTGAAGGACAAACTCCAGTTTCCTACTTGCTCCCATCACATGCATTAATACAGGCAAAATTCAATTCCTTTATAGCTCAGAATATGTGGATCACTGAAAAATACATAAAATGTCTGCATCACCAAACTGTTTAACTGGACGTTAACAATCCAGTGAGAAAGGGATTTTCCACTAACAGCTTTTACCTGCAATGACTGATTAACATTTTTGCAAAATCTATGCAATAAAGTTAACGACTCTAAACAACTGAAATTCTTATGTGCCTGATGATTGGGACATATCTAAACTTTTTTTAGTGTGCAATGCACAGTTACCTCTATTTTTTTCAATTACAATGCCTCCTTTAATCTATTTTCTCTAGCACTAAGATATGTTGTCTGTTCTTTAATTGCTTCAAATCAATTAATTTAGCAAATCCATGTTTTCATATGACTATCTAAAATTCTTATAGGAAATATTGTATTTTGGCACCATAAAAATCATGTATTCCTAAGATTAAGAAAATGTTATGAGATAGCTTAAGTGCAATTGTAGCTTTAATGCTCACCACCTTACTTGAGCAGAAGCAAAATGACTGTTATATCTAAGTTCTCTTCTAAGATATACAGATTTTCATTTAAGAAGACTTGTTTCTTCTACCCCAAGTTTAAAAATATGTGTGTTGGTTAGATACAAGAATTTTATGAACACAAAAGTAGGGAAAAAAAGTGTAAGAACAAAGAAAATGGTAGGGTAAGAGAGATCCTTTAGACAAAAGATGAGAGGATAGATGTTGAACAGTACCCATGTTTTTTTAATTATGCAACAAGACAGATTCTGGTATATATTCAAGATAAGGTTGGACAGAGCTCTGAGCAACCTGACCTAGTTGAGGATGTTCCTGCTTATTGCCTGAGGATTAGCCTAGATGATTTTTAATAATCCCTTCCAACCCAAACCATTTTATAACTCTACGATTATATATAAAGCTGTATGATTGATAAATGATAATGTGGACCAACCCCATTGCAAATCTGATAAAGAAGGAGGGTATTACCTGACCTAGGTAGGAAATGAAAGTCAGTATTTTAGGTTAGTCAATATTTTAGGTTACCCAAAGAAGTGGTCAATGAACCACCCCTGGCAGTGTTTAAAGACAGTTTAAACAAAGCCCTGGCTGATATTGTCTAGGATGAAGTGTCCCTGCCCATGTCAGGGGGGTTGGAATTAGGTGATCTTAAGGTCCTTTCCAACCCTAACTGTGCTATGATTCTATGATTTTCCCCTCCTTGATGCTTTCTACTTTGTTGTATTCATGGCTTTTTCTTTTGTAATTGATATTTGTAAAATATCAGAGATCAAGCAATTAAAACTATTAAAATAAGTCTTGTGGGTCAGGTTCCCTGTAAATGTTTAATGTTTTTCCCAAACCTCTTTTTCCCTGTGATGCTCTAGGCCATTCGTGGGCCCATCATTAGTGAACTTACTGACTGCTAAGCATAAAGTATTCTCTATTTTGAGACTTCATTGATATTTTGAGAGAAGAATAGAGCCTTTCATTAATAGATTGTGTTTTGGTTTTGGGAGAGAGGAGCTAACGAAAAAATGCTAAGGTCCACTGCAAGATTTTTTTGTAAAAAACAAATAGCAGAAGAGCAAAGGGCAGGACAGGTTATCATCTTTAACACTGAGACATGACAGATTGACATTACACATATATTTGACACTTCAGGCCTTATTGATAGACTTCTTTGGTTACTGCTACATGTTCAAAGGGGACACAAATGGGTCTCAGCTGGGATACGTGACGATTGCTAAATATTCTCAGCTCTCAGTTATTTAAGTGTACCAAATAATACTGGTGTTATCTTACTGCTGTTTATAATCAGCCTTTTTCAGCATTAAGCCAACCAGATTATTTTTTAGATAAGACAGCCAACCTGGAAAAGAGGTTGGATGATGTAAATAACTTTACAATGTTATTCAGGTCCACACCACCTCAAATTTAAAGCAACAGAGAGATTGTCCTGGGTTTAGCAGTGGCTGTCATCTTTTTCTTCTTCATAATAACTGATGCAGCACTATGTTTTTGACTTTCAGCCTGGGAACAAAACTGATAACAGGAATGTTTTTAGTTACTGCTCAAACGTTTGGTCTAAGGAAGAATTTTGTGAGTCACATGTTCTGCCAGGGAGGAGGGGAGGCTGGGAGGAAGCAGGGATGGGACGCCTGACCCAAACTGACCAAAGAGGTATTCCATACCATAGCACATCATGCCCAGGATGTAACTGAGAGTTACCCAGAAGGGCTAGTGCTCTGGGGGGTGGTTGGAAGAGGTTTTCAGTCAATGCTTAATTGGCGTGGGGTGTCGTGAGTTATCTGTTGGTGGTTGGTGAGATGTTGTATTTTTTTTCCCTTGTTATTTCCTTTATCATTCTTATTATTGGTGGTAGCAGCAGTGATTTGTGTTATACTTTAGTTACTAAACTGTTCTTATCTCAACCTGTGGGAGTTGCATTCTTTTGATTCTCCTCCCCATCCCTCTAGAAGCAGGGGAGGGCAAGAAAGGCAGGTTGAGTGAGTGAACGAGTTGTGTGGCTGGGTTTAAACCACGACAGAGATACTCACCCTTTCCTTTCTCTTTTATTGCCCCAGTGGAAGAATTTCAGTTGTACCAAGAAACCAATCCTTTATTTCAGAAAAGAAATGCTGATAATAGTGGAAGCATAGCCTCCTGCTGCTAGCAGTATGGGGAAATCAAGGATTTGCTGGAGGAAAGGAAGCATGCTTTAAAAATGTACAGTTCGGGAGATTGAAGTTTCCAGTTTAGTTCCTTGTGAAACTACAGAAAAACTGAGGTTGTGAGAGATAGCTTCAACAAAAACACTCTACAAAGCAGAAGAGGCCACTTCCTGGAAGTGTCATTTCTCTTTTCATGTCTATACAGCACAAGAACCATGTGTATTTTAGCATTATCCTAGCACAGCTTCTTGAAAACAGCTGCTTCTCTCCTTGGACCCACATAGTTCTGCATAAGTTACTGAAGTTAGGTCTGCACAGCATTAGATATTTGCTAACCCTCATTACTGCTCTTGGCACTATTAATGGTATATTTCCATTAGTGACTGTTGCATTTCCTTCCATGAGCTTACATTCACAATTAAACTGGAAATATCCATTAATTTTTCACAAGGAACTAAAAATGATAATTGGATTTTATTAAAATAAATCAGTGACAGCTTTTAATGCAAATGCATGGGTAACATCAAAGACACTGAAGAGCTGCTGAAAGAAATAATAATAAAACAGTGGATCAGTCTCACAAGTTTCAGCTGGCAACTTTTCCCCAGCCTAGAGGGCCTGTTCTATTAAAACATGGCAAGTACTTAGCAGAAAAAGAATAAAGAGAATTTTCAAGAAGTGATTGCCAGATCAATACCACAAGAAGTTACAGAGTTTGATAAAGAAATGAGACATCAAGGGTGAAGGGATTACAGAGTTCACTGTCCTCCGTAATTATCAGAGAGGACAAAATACACTACAGGGGGATACAAACCAGGGTAGCTTGAAGGCAGAGGAGTGCTGTGGTTGCAGTTTAAAGCTCAGATCCTCACCCAGAGTAAGATATCCTGATATCCCACATGATGAACAAAAATTTTACAAAATAATGAAAGGAAGCATAAAGGAAATAAAACATCAGAAAGCTGCGGGTAAAGACCAAGCCCCCAGAGAGATTTTAAACATTTCTGATGAGGAGCTCTTCATACAAGATTCACAAATATAAGTCAATGCCAGCTGACATTTATTGGTATTTACATGCTTTATTGAGCTTTCTGATCTCAGACTCCAAAATCTAATTCTTTTGCACACTTTTGTATCTTTCATCTTTTCTTATTTTTATTTCTCTCTATTTCTCTTTTCTAGTGATTCCCATTCTACCCAGTAACTAATCCATATAAACCTGCGTAAAGTATAGTTAAGTACTTAAAAAAGAATAAAAGAGAGGAAAAAAAAAAAAAAAAGAGGTGGATATTGTGTATTTTGATTTCAGAAAGGCTTTTGACATTGTCTTCATAAAATTCCTGTAAAGAAATTGATGATGCATGCTCAGGACCACCAGACACTGCCACTTTTGGAAAGTCAGGTTCAGGGAGAAGGTGTTTGGTAATCAGTGGCACAAAATCTAGTTGGAGCACAGTAACCAGCAGTGTGCCCCATGAGTCAATACTGCATCCAGTCCTATTCAATTAATGATATAAAGGATGGGGAAGAGTTCATCCTCAGCAAAAACACAAGAGTTTGCATCAGGACTAACAAGCCTTACAGGAAGTTCAGATTATGGACAGTGAGGAGGACTAAAAACTAGCTGAATTTTTTGGCTTAAAGGGTTGGGATCACAAGCACAAAATCTGCCTGGAGGTCAGTTACTAGTGGTGTACCCTGGGGATCAACATTGAGCCAATAACTGATTCACAAATGACCTGAATGATGGGGCACAATGTGTAGATGGGGCAACTGTGTAGATGACACAAAACTGGGAGGAGTGGCTGATGTACCCAAGAGTCATGTTGCCATTCAGAAGGACCTCAACATGGTGGTGAAATGTGGTGACAGGAAACCCATGAAGTTCAACAAAGGAAAACACCAAGTCCTGAACCTGGTTAGGAGTAACCTCATACACCAGGACAGGTTGGGTGCTGACCAGCAGCAGTGGGTCCTTCCTGATCACAAGATGACCACCAGTCAATGTTGCACGCTTTCAACAAAGAAGGCAAGAAATGTCCTTAGCTCCAGTAGGAATAATATTCCCAGCAGATCAAAGGAGGTAATCTTTCCTCTCTACTCAGCTCTGACAAGACTGCATTGGGAGTGCTGAATCCATTTCTAGGCTCCCCAGTCCAAGACAGACATGAACATATTGGAGAGACTCTAGTGAAATGCCACAAAAATTATTAAGAGAAGGCCCCAGTGTTCTTACCTTATGTGTATATATAAATGTGTGTGCATATATATAAAAACGCGTGTGTATATATATATATATGTGATGGGAGGGAATAAAGAAGAGGAATTCAGATTCTTCTTGGTGGTGCCCAGTGGCAGGTCAAATATCAATGGCCATAAATACAAACAGAAAATTCATTTTAGACATAACAAAAAGTTTTTTCACCATGAGGTTTTTGGAGCAATGGCACACCTTGGTCAGAAAAGTTGTGCAGTCTTCATCCTTGGAGATATTGAAAACCCAAAACCCAGGCAAACCCCTTAGTAACTACCTTTAGTTAACCCTACTTTGAGCAAAAATATTGGACTAGACCATACCCCAAATCCCTTCCAACCTCAGTGATTCTGTGACTCAAAAGATAAAGACTGCTTACTGATTTTCAGAACTAGGAAATTTTCATGTGATGTAAAGCACAAAGAGATGAAGGTGACTTCCACATTGCTCTTCCTTACATAACACTCATAAATATTTGCTTTGATAAACTATTTTAAATTCCCAGATTACCTATTTATACTGTGTTGCAACTACTCTTGTTTTAGCCCATCAATACTGTTTTTCGATTTTCAGTTTGTTTTGAACTTCAGAAGCAGAGAACTTTCTGCTTATTTCAGATCTGCTCAGGTAAGTATATATCACTATTACCAGGGAGCTTGATGAAAATAAAGAAATAGTCCTGTGGCTAAAAAAAGATTGCATGTATTTTCCAACAGATACCCTTATAAGCTTGCCCTGCAGTTAAACTGCTATAGCAAACAGTAATAGTCTATTCACATCTATTCTAAAAGGAGTATCACCTGCGGTTTTATTGACTGTCAGAAAACAGGTCTCATTTTGTGAAACAATAAAAATCAAATTTAGTGTACAATCTCCCAAGGTTGTAGCCTGTAACCTTGCAACATCAGAAATGACAGCAGTCAGCTTTTCTTTTTTTTTCCTATTTTATACTCCATAATAAACCAGAGATTATATTCCAGAGCAGGGAGTATCGCACCCATCGACATACTATCATCCAGAGGTACAGCAAAGGTATCAGAAAATGCCTTCAATCTGTGTCTTTTCTGGATAAGAAGTCATGAGAGACTTTTCAGAGGTAAAATATCTGATAAGAGAGTTGTGACTTTCAGCTGTGCCACATAGCATGTTTGCTGCAGGAAATACAAGAATAAAAGCTATGGTCTCAGAAAAGAGGCAGCTTCTTGCAGCCAGGTCCTTTCCCTCAGCACTTTAAAAAAGGATTTGTCCATGGACTATGTAGGATAATGCATATATTAGGTACTCTATATCCAGTTTCAGCGACTGCATCATTCTTCACTTTTTGGGTAGAGGCCAAACTCACATTGTGACCATGCTCTTCTGAAGTGTTTATCTCCTATGTCTTCGTTAAGACAACTTTAAAAATGTGCTACCCACCTTTGCCTTCAAACTCCAGTTTTCACCAAAAGGAGATCCATGTGGATAGGCTGGATGGAGGTGGCTCTTTCTATCAGTCTTTCTAGTTATCCTGACTCAGTTGCCTGATGGGAATATCTGAAAGTATTTTTCAATGTTTAAAGAGAAGAAACCATAGAATAAATCTTAGGCTGTACCAATACACAAGCATGTGAACCAGAATATATTTGCCAGCTTTTTTTGTTGAAGGCATTTTCACCTGAGAAACAAAGGATTCTGAAAGATTTTCAAAAATAGCCTGTACTCAGACATCTAGGTGGCCTAATACTTCACCCTAAGTACTTGGTAGCTCCATTCATTTCAGCTCTCAACTTCACATGCATGCTGAAGTTACATAAAAGATCCCTAAAATTTTGAAGTAAGCAACATGCAGTAGGGCACATTAGTAGATTATTTTCTGGTATCATACACAGCCAAACTTTAAGGACCTTTTCAAAATAGGAAATTGCATACATCATGTAAGAAAGAAAGTTGCATTTTAAAAACTGGGCTGTATTTACATTGATGATCTACTGCTTTGTGTTTTCAAAGAGACTCAGAATCTTATCAGTAAAGGAAGGATTACTTAAAAAAGGAATGCCAACTCAGAATCAGATATTTAACAAATATCTTACTTGATTTGTTAACAAATAATGTACCTGAAGTTAGACTAGCATTGGTATTTGGAATAGGCTTCACAGACTTCACACTGCTGATTGGAAGACAGGAATTTGAACATGAAAACATACACATAAAACATCCCTAGGCTTCCGTAAGCAAGCTTTCATTTCCATCAGTCCTGCCTCAAACACAGGGTAAGGAACAACCGAAGAATAAAAATTCAGACTCCCCATATGCTTTTCTTCAGTGCCGATTCTGGAATAGGAGTAAGCCTACTTTTCCCTCACTCAATACAGTGTTGGACTCTGAACATTTTAGGATGCAGTAGAAATTTGACTCTGAATTAACAGTTTAAATATGGATCGATGATTAAACATGTGGCCAAGGTCACTTAGATAGTCCAAACATGCCCATCAGGAGCTCTTTTCAGAGCAGGCAAATTTCACTGCAGGTCTCTTGCCAAGCCCCAGTAAGAGTTGCAAGGGACCTTGACCAGGCAACCAAATGAAAATAACTTGAAAACACATGGACTTGGTTCAAGCTGTGGGTAAAGAAGGCTATTCAATTTCAGGTCTGTCCAATTATCAGTTTGGGTATTCTTTTTTAGCCCAGCATGAGTTCAGATTTGAGTCTCAGTCAAGTAAATAGCTGCCTCAAAGAGCAGCAGAACAAGGTATCTTCATTAAAACTTAGCTAGATGGTTTGAGTGCTTGGCAAGGAAGAAAATGAAAGCGGGGAAAGTAAATGAGGAGCTCAGTCTAAGAGCTCACTTTCATCTAGCCTATGTAATGTAAATCTTTTCTATTGTGCACTTTAAGATGTAAATTGGATTCAAGTTGATGTCCACCTGTCTTGAACCAGCAGGGATATCTTCCTGCCTCTATCAAAGCATCTCTCTGCCAATTATTGCTTGCTGTGACAGTTGGAGATTTTTCATGCATGTGCAGACAAACTCATTAATATAAGCTCTTTCACCTTCTGATTCCAAGAAAAAAATATAATTTTGGAAACTATCAGGACTCAAGTGATCTGTATCATCTAATTGCAACCTAAAAGATCTAGATGATTATGAAAAAGAAGGCTTATTTTCTTGGTATTTTCTATTTTTAAAAATCTATTATTTTTAACAGAAGAAACAATTATGTTAATACAGAAAGATACTTTTATTGTTTACTCACTGGAAACAGACAGATAGCTCTCTGTTCATTAAAGTAGATTTTATTTAATAGCAGCAAGCTGAGATTTCCTGATTCATTTAAGTAAATTCTCTGCCACTCCACAGAAAAATAGACATTCATTAGAAAAACTTTACAGAGCTCACATACTAGAATTTATTGCATCATTAAAAAGAGAAAAGTTCAGATGAAGTTGCTGCAATCTCTGAGTTGTTTAAAAACCCAAACTTTCATTTCAGTGATCATAAAACAAATGATAAAACTACCATTTGTTTAGCAGTGAGGAGGAAAAAAAGGAAACTTTTTTTTTTTTTTTTTTTTGTGGGCTTAGGGAATTTTGCAGCAGTTCAGCTTTAAAAGTTGCACTTATTTTTAATTTCTGCACAGGTTAAATTATACTTTTGAAAAATCTTGTGTCCTGGGTTCAGCAGTTGCAGTCAGTTTTTCTTCTCTTTAGTAGCTGGTGTTTTGACTTAACCCAGGAACAAGGCTGATAAGGCCGATGTTTTTGGTTGTTGCTAAGCGATGTTTGCCCTGACCAAGGACTTTGTGAGCCTCATGCTCTGCCGGGAAGGAGGGGAGGCTGGGAGGAAGGAGGGACAGGACCCAAACTGACCATAGCACGTCATGCCCAGGAGGTAACTGGGAGTTATCCGGAAGGCCTAGTTCTCTCGGGTTGGTTGGAAGAGGTGGTCGGTCAGCACTCGGTTGGGTTGGGGTGTTGTGAGTTTTCTGTCGGTGGTTGGTGAGATGCTGTATTCTTTTCCCTTGTTATTTCCTGTATTGTTATTATTATTGGTGGTAGCAGCAGTGATTTGTGTTATACCTTAGTTACTAAACTGTTCGTCTCTCAACCTGTGGGAGTTGCATTCTTTTGATTCTCCCCCAATCCCTCTGGAAGCAGGGGAGGGCAAGAAAGGGGGGTTGAGTGAGTGAACAAGCAGCGTGGCTGGGTTTAAACTACGACATCTTGATATGAGCATCATTCGTGGCCAATTTTTGGCTAATGTTCTGTGTCTGAATCACTAGGGATGGGAATGCACACAACTTTTGCTACCAAGGTCTCAGAAACAAGTTTTCTAGTGTGTTTAGGTAGATGCATTGGGTGCATGTGACAACACATGCAATACGTATATGACATAATAGTTATATTTATGATAAATTTCAGCTGTTACCTTAGGTCTTTTCCTCAGTAGCAATGAACACATTGCCTGATATATTGATTTGCTATAGATTATGTGTAATTTTTTTAAGTGCTCACCACTTCTGAAAAAATTCCAGAGAGACCACAAGCAAAAGCCACTGTTTTGCACTATTTCAGGAGAAAATATATGCCTGAAAACTGTTGACAGGCAGGAAAAGGTGCAAGTATTAAGGGAAACCTGAGGGAGTTGTTGGTATTTGCAAGCGTGAAAGTTGAAGAGGAATGGTTTTCGGGGTCTAGGATGCCTCGCTCTGGGTTTACACCATGATGACTAGTACATGCATTTTATTTAAGGAGAGATTTAGAAATTTAGATTTAGAAAACCTGCTCAGAAACTGCAGCATTTCCCCCTTATTTAATTTGGCCTTGCAATTCAAATAGTGCAATATGATACCCCCAAAATATTTGGAAACAGCAGACAACACACAAAGCATACTTGTCAAAAAAACATGCTGCAGAATGTAGAGTGATTTTTCTACCCTCTTTATATTTGGGTTGCTCACACCCGTGGTCTTTTGGGGTTTTTTATATTATTTATGTTTGGGGGGTTGGGGTTTTGGTTTCAGGATGATTTTCTTTCTCAAAACATTAAAAATGGCTACCAGATCACTACAAATCACTATTGTAGATAAATTTTTGTGAAAATGAAAAGTTACCCATAATAACGTTGCCAAGAATATCAGGCATATTTCAGGTTCCAGGACCATCTGGGTGCCCACGACATGCCCCCTTGTCATAGCATCTGGACCTTGCTCCTTAGAATATTTCCATCGTTTCTTTCTCACCATGGACTTCCACTGGATCATAAAATAAAAGTTCACTGCAAAACATTAAGCATGATGGAAGGAAGCCTTGGTGGCTCAGGAAGAGCCACTTGCAGATGTGCCTCTCCACAGAGGAGCAGTACCACCCACAGGCCTGGCATACCTGGAGTTGGGAACCAGGCTCAGAAGAATCAAAAGCAGTGGCAGACCACCGTAGGGGAGCAAGCAAACAGAAAACAAAACAGGCATGATCCAGGGAACACCACTCGTCCATCTCTAAGGATCTGGACAGCCTAGTTTCTTGGACCATATTATCAACTGCATTATCAACTGCAGCACGCTCATATGGAGGCCATACCTAGGGCAGGACTATTCTATAAATGAACTCACTCACTGTGTGAGAGGGACTTACTAGGAGCCATCATAACATGGACAGATACACAGTGTCTTATACAGTAGAAGTTAGGTAATTTGAAATTTGTTAAGATGTGAAACAGGCGTTTTTCCTTACGTATCATATTTGTTCTCAGATTCATGACCATTCCTTGAAAAATATGTGCTAAATAAAGAAAATAAAATTAAATCTAACTGAACTAAGCCTTTCCTTCTACACTAACAAAACAGTTACACAGCTCATCTGCAGTTATATACTGTACTATCTGCATTAGACACCCCCCAATGACCATATGATATTATTTTTAGTTATATAAACTCTGGTAGTTACGTCTTCTTTCACTCAGACAGAATGGAAAAGTAAACACTAATCCTCTATAAAAGGGAGATCAAATTAAAAGGGTTAATTTGAAGACAGGGGAGAGATACTCAAGATTAAAGAACAATCACGAACACCTTCAATATGAGGAAGTCATTTGAAACCATCCTCCAGAAAAGTTGAGTGGGAAGCTCTAGGGCAGACAATTAGAGATCAAAGAAAATTCTCCTGAGTACCACTGCACAGTTCTCCAGATCCAGCAAAGGACTGAGGCATATATTAGATACAGTAGAGGAACTGTAAATTTTAACCAAGGACCAAGCTTATATAAAGCAAAGAGAAATCATTAAAAGCTTTTGTTTGTAAGACAGGTATTGGCATAGGAAAACTAAATTATTTTTCTCATCTGAAACATTCTCTACATTCTTACAAAACAGATTAAAATTCTGTCTCCCTCTGCGTACTTCATATTTCAGAGACCATTTACTCTAAGCTTTGCAACATGGCAGTATACAGTTATTTTAAAAGCAGAGCAAAGCTAGATCTCTACAGCAGAACAAAAAATAGGCAAAAATGTGTTAAGCTTTAAAGTCTTTAAATATATATCCATATACGTACGTCTTTAGTGTACATGCATGCATATATATATATAAATGTACATACATATAAAGGTATAGTTATATACAGTTATGGCTGCATAGATATGTATGTGCATAAAATGATAAAACATTATGAAACAAAGAGAACAATTAAATATTCTACCAGTATATTCTGCACCTCACAGAAACTGAAAATGCAAAACATCTTCATGTAGGAATGCCACATGCTGACAAGACAAGCTTGAGAGAGGGGGCTCAGTGAGGACAAGAGCCCGACATACAGAAATACTCCTCACAGCAACGAGTTACATTCATGCTGCTGCTACCAGAGCAAGCTGATCATCTGTATGTCATAGGCATTAGGAAGGGTTTGGGTTTTTTTTAATTAAATCCTACAAAGGGATAAAGAATGGCAGCCATAAAATCTTTCACAGTAACTCAGCTGAGATGCTCTGCTTCTTCCTGTGCTTTTTCTGCTAGTGTGCAGAGAATACAAGGTAAAATATTCTTGCCAGAAATTGCCAGACCATTTTAAAACACCAGTCTATTTATTCTGCTTTCTTTCAGTTTTCATATTTCCTTCTTTCACAGCATCTACTCCTAAGGGATTTGGTGGAATATGCACATCCTTCTAAAAGACGATAATGCTGCCATGAGGCAACTATGTGACTGTTTTATATCCTACAGCATAGACAGTCTTATTCTGTGGACATTTTTAGCTTAGTTTTCACAATGAAAGTGTTAGATTTGCTCTTTGCTGCTGCAAACTTGAGATTTTTGACCCAGTAGTAGTTTGGAGCCCATAAAGCTTTTGCCGAGAACAAAGGAAGCATCATGGAGGGTGCAAGGATTACAGTCCATAAATACTGTAAGTGTTCTGAGTGCAGTTTACTGATGGTTAGAAGGATTTCCCATTGTAAACTGCACTATGGCTAACGAGCAACCTAATTGCCACTAAGAATAGAACAATATTCCTTATCACTACTCACTGCCTTTACGAGCACAAAGTAAACTTGAATTGAAGGTCAAATCATTAATAATGTTTCCAAGTCAAACTTGTGCAATGGCTGCAAAGCAGCTTGAGCCAAGGCATTTTAGGAATGTCTGAAGATCACTATTGGAGTAAGCAGAATATTCATCTTTCACTCTTCTTTTTAATCCCAAGGATCCCAAGCAAAAGTCCTCACAAAGCCCTTCATTAGCTCTACTCCTGACAGGCAGAATTAGTTTGGACTTTTATTGGCTCTCTGAGTTCTTTATTTTAATCCTTTCTGACATTTTGCCTAATAAAGGATTGATAAAGAAATTGATCCTTCTAAAGCCAGTCACTGTTGCTTCTTACCTTTCTTCAAAAACTTACAGTAATATACTAGCATTTTTTTAATTATCCCACTTACTCAAGCATGCTACCAAACTTACCCATGCAAAACAATGTGGGGGGGTCTATATGTTTTGAGAAGCATATATTGTTGGACCAGTGCTGACAGTTAACTATAAAACATGTATACTGATAGCCATGCAGTAGTAGGATGTAGTTTAAAAGTTGTGTAATGTTCAAATGGTTAAGGCATTGGGTTTTTAAGGTGACAGCTGAAAAATATATACACAGAAAACTGCAGTTTACTTTTCTCAAAAGAGTGAAGGGCTGAGTCAGTCATGAAAGGATCTGAGGATCTGGCATTAGAGACCCTCATGTCCTTGAAACCATAAGATTAGACCACTGTGTTGCTCCTTTGAGCAGATAAGAGACTAAATAGTGAAGCGACCCCTCCAACAACCAGCACATCTTTGCCTAGAAAAGGAAAACATATCAAGCCACTGAGTAAAATTTCTCTGAATAAAAATGAAGAAATATTTTAAAAGTAAAAAAGGCAATCATAGACTTACATCATTCGGATTGGAAGAATCCTCCTGAGGTTTTCTGGTCCTTCCCTCAGCCAAAACAGGTCCAAACTCAAGAGATAAACTGAGATGCTCAGGGTCTTGATCATAAGTGGCCTTGTTCAATTGCAACAGACTGTAGTAGCGCAAAGAATATTATCGTGAGAAATCATATTTTTCTATGCAATGTAACTGAAGGAATCTCTTGTGCTGAAAGCATTTCTGATTGAGAACAATTTGGCAGTACATTGGCTGCATAGCAGAACTGCAGAAAACGGACAACAGGATTGCTATTGTTCGCATTGCTGTAGCAACTTTTGATATTTTTCATGGGACATCCCAAGCACAATCATAGTATAAAAACTTAATTCCTGTCCCACAGAGCCTAACATCTGCATGTTAGATGAAACACACCAGATCAGTATGGACAGATTAGGGCAACAACAGTGAGACAGAGTATTGGAATCATGACAGGCAAGAATCACAGCAACCTGGGAGTTTGTCCTGTTGTTGATCTTTTTTTTTTTTTTTTGGTAAATATCAGTGCATCTTCAACTTTTTACAAGAGGTTTGAGCAAGGACAGTGATTTGCACAGGTTTATAAAGTGCCCTCCTTACAGGCATCCCAGCAACGTTTTTCTTTCAAAGACTCTAGAAATCTTTGATTGATAAAATCTCTCACTGAGCAAAATTTTCAATTATTAAAAAAAAAAAAAAA